>JAFEMH010005795.1:0-148994 GCA_022495995.1 Adenophora triphylla var. japonica
ATGAAGACTGCGAGTTTGAAGTAAAACAAGCCATGTTAATGAAAGTCTCTCCAGAACCCTTCATTACCCATGATGAGCATAATGTGTTTGTAATGGCTCTTACTACTCCCGAGGATCATTCCCAACCCCCTGTTTGGGAAAAGGTAGAGAGAAGAGTGAACAAGCCAGAAGACTTTTGGGATGAAGAGAGCTGTATCTCAGATGCTGAAAGCACAACCGGTCCTACTGCCCCGGAGGTACAAATGGATGAAGTTAAGTTCAGAAAGGAGATTCCGCCAGATCAGCCGAGTACTTCCTATGGAATTGGTGTCGACAAAGGCAATAATGATCCGCAGAGTGCACAATCAAATGACAACGCTGGCAAGACTGCTACTCCCCAGGGCAACAGCAAGAAGGAGTGAGATCCCGGTCCAACCCTTGTCAAGTCCCCCTCGAGTCAATAAGTAGCGTAGGGTCCAGAGTCAGTAGCGTCTATTCAGTCGAGTCAGGAATCTTTGAATTCCAGTCCTCAGAGTCATCCGAAGGCCTCACGCCTGAGGATTATGAAAATGTAATCGATGTCATCTTTCCCCTTATCTTGAATGAAATGACAAATCTTTCTGATTATCCTCTTATTGCCAACTTAACAAATGATAAATTAACTCAAAACTTAACAACAGTTAATAATGAATCATTTGAACAAGATGCAAACACACTAAACGAACAATACATTAAAGAAATCTTTAAGCAGGTTTCAGAAAAAGAGGAAAACCGGGCCCAAGCTGCCGAGGAGGTTTTGATAAGTGTGAACTTGGGTACTATTGAGGAACCTAAAGAGACACAGATTGGAAGCTTCTTCCAGGGGGTTGAAAGGGACAGATTGATCGAGCTGCTCAGAGAATACGTCGACGTGTTTGCATGGTCATACAAGGATATGCCGGGGCTAGACAGTTCGATAGTAGAACACAGAATCCCTCTAGCACCAGATGCTAAGCCAGTAAAGCAGAAACTGAGAAAGATTAAGCCGGAATGGTCTCTACAGGTCAAAGAAGAAATTGAGAAGCTACTGCGGGTAGGGTTCATCAGAGTTATTGAATACCCGACATGGTTGTCCAACATCGTGACCGTAACCAAGGCCAATGGGAAGGTGCGCTGCTGTGTGGATTTCCGAGATCTGAACAAGGCCAGCCCCAAAGACGACTACCCTCTGCCAAACATAGACATCCTGGTGGACTCCACTGCCAACTACGAAGTCAAATCCTTCGTTGATGGTTTTGCAGGCTACAACCAGATCAAGATGGCCGAGGAAGACCAAGAAAAGACAGCCTTCACCACACCATGGGGAACCTACTGTTATACAGTAATGCCATTCGGGCTCAAGAATGCCGGGGCTACTTACCAAAGGGCAGCGACCGCGCTTTTTCATGACATGATCCACAAGGAGATTGAGGTCTACGTAGATGACATGATAATCCACTCCAAAGGAGAAGGTGGGCAGCACTTTGTTGACCTACGAAAATTCTTTGAGAGGCTGAGACAGCATTCCATGAGACTAAACCCTGCCAAATGCACCTTCGGAGTGACAAGGGGAAAAGTGCTTGGGTACATGGTCACGGAGCGAGGTATAGAAGTTGACCCCCGAAAGATCAAAGCCATCATGGATATGAGGCCACCTCAAACCCAGACAGAAGTCAAGAGCTTCATGGGTAAATTGCAGTACATCAGCCGTTTCGTCAATCAGTTGACCACTATGTGCGAGCCCATCTTCAAGCTCATGAAGAAGAATGTGGACACAGAATGGACCGAAGAATGCCAAGATGCCTTTGACCAGATCAAGGCATACTTAGTACATCCCCCGGTACTATGCCCCCCACATAGACAGAAGCCTCTTCTGCTCTATCTCACTGTCACAGACACGGCAGTTGGGGCTATGCTTGCTCAGGAAAAGAAAGACTCTCGGGTAGAAAACGCCATTTACTTTGTCAGCCGGAAGCTACAGGGGAGTGAGCTCAATTACTCAGCATGTGAAAAGACCTGTGCAGGACTGGTCTGGGTAGTCGGCAAATTGAAGCATTATATGCAAGCCCACCCTGTGAATTTGGTCTCGAAAATGGACCCCATCAAGTACATCTTTGACAAGCCTTCCCTCTCAATGCGTTTAGCGAAGTGGTCCTTCTTCTTGGCAGAATACGACATCAACTATGTGACCAGAAAGGCCATCAAGGGTCAAGCATTGTCAGATCACCTGGCGAATTTCCCCAGTAATGAAGACAGAGGGCCTGAACCCCAATTTCCAGATGAAGGGATCTTTGCAGTTGAGCCTGAAAATAGATGGCAATTGTTCTTTGACGGAGCCGCTAACAAAAGAGGAAATGGTGTAGGAATGCTATTGGTCGATCCGAAAGATGAGCATACCCCCATAGCCCTCAAGTTGAACTTTCCTGCCACGAACAATGTCGCCGAGTATGAAGCCTGCATTGCTGGTTTGGAGGCTGCCTTAGAAAGAAATGTCAAGGAGCTCGAAGTTTACGGAGACTCAGCCCTGATCATCAACCAAGTCTCCAACAAGTGGAAGACTGTGGACCCTAATCTGCAACGGTATCATGCCCATATGGAGGAGTTGACTGGACAGTTCAGAGAAGTGACTTTCCACTACTTGCCGAGGGAAAAGAACAGATTCGCAGATGCCCTAGCTACTCTAGCCTCATTGGTAGAGATCCCCGAGGGAAAAGCCATAAAGCCCTTCAGAGTGGGTAGAAGAGAAGCCCCAGCCTTCTGTTGTGAAGTGGACCTGGGACCCGAGCCTATAAAGGAACCTTGGTACAATCAGATTTACCAATTCCTCAAAGACGGAGAGTCAGCTTTCAGAGACGAAGAAGGTAGACCAAAAGAAGGTGTCAGAGCCAAAAGCTTGCGAGCCCTGAAAAGGTTGGCTTCCCATTATGTCATTCTAGGAGGCAACCTGTACAAGAAACGCTATCAAGGACCACTCCTCTTATGTGTCACTCAAGAAAGAGCCAAAGAGTTGATGACCGAAGTCCACAATGGTCCTTGCGGTCCTCACATGAATGCCAGAGCCCTGATGCAAGTGATCCTCAGAATGGGTTACTACTGGATCTCCATGGAGACAGACTGCGTTCAGCACGTCCGAACCTGCGACAAGTGCCAGCGGTTTGCCAACCTCAACCATCTCCCACCTCATGACCTGTACTGCATGACGACTCCTTGGCCGTTTGCAACTTGGGGCATTGACGTGATAGGGAAAATAGCCCCGACCGGAAGCAATGGGCACGAGTTCGTGTTGGTAGCCATCGACTACTTCACCAAGTGGGTAGAGGCCAAGTCCTACAAGGTCCTCACTTCCAGAAAAGTGGCCCAGTTCATCAAAGAAAACATAATGTGCAGATATGGGGTGCCCAACGAGATCATTTCTGATAATGGGTCACACTTCGAAGGAGACTGCGATAGACTGCTGTCAGAATTCAGAGTTACTCGCCACAAGTCGTCCCCGTATAGACCTCAGACCAATGGAGCCGTGGAAGCTGCTAATAAGACACTCGAGCGGATCATCCGGAAGATGGCCACCCGTGGTCGTGATTGGCCCGAAAAGCTGCACCTAGCACTCTGGGGCTACAGAACGTCTGTCAGAACAGCCACAGGAGAAACTCCTTTTGCCCTAACTTACGGGATGGAAGCAGTGTTACCAGTGGAGTTGGAAATCCCGTCATTAAGGGTCCTCCTGGAAAACAGTGTCAATGAAGTGGAATGGTTGCGCAGCCGGCATGATGAGTTAGCCCTGCTTGACGAGAGAAGGCTAAAAGCCATGGAACACACCCGAGCCTACCAGAGGCGAATGGCCAGAGCGTTTGATAAAAAGGTCAAGGCCAGAGACATCAAAGAAGGTGACTTAGTGCTGAAAGTAAAGCCCCCTACCAGAGACAACCCCCTGGGAAAATGGGAACCCGTCTGGATCGGCCCTTATGTGGTGCAGAAGATACTGTCAGGAGGAGCAATGAAGCTTGCAGACTTGGATGGCAATCCCTTTGTCCACCCAGTCAACGGTGATAAACTCCGAAGATACTATGTCTAATAAAAAAAAAAAGAGAAAAAAAATCTTAGTGCAAAAAGAGTAATACCCAGCTAGGCTGAAAACCTCAAAAAGGGCGGTCTAGGCAAAAGACAGGGTTGCACATATAAAAAAAAAAGAAAAAAATCTTAGTGCAAAAAGAGTAATGCCCAGCTAGGCTGAAAACCCCAAAAAGGGCGGTCTAGGCAAAAAACAGGGCTGCACACGAAAAAAAATTGGTTCACCAGAATGAACTACGTAGACCTGAGCCCCTTAGCCTTTCTTGTAAAAGGGGAACGTAGGCAGCCATATATGGTTCGGTCTAAACAATAAAAAGGACGATTAAGTTTCCATGAAATATGTCCTGATCAATAAAAAAAAAAAGACATTTGAATTTCCATGAAATGTGTCTTGATTAATTTTTAAGATAATATGCCTTGTTCATTACAAGTTAAAAACTTCTTGATGAGTTCAAGCACGGTCTACCTCTTAACTCTGCTAACCTGCTAAAAAGATCTAAAATACAATAAAATGCCTAAATAAACTAATGTGTTTGCAAATGGCAATAAGAGGATCTTGAGAAAAGACTTGTCGCCGTCATTCGCCGAGTCTTCTTCAGCCTTCTTCCCTTTTCCTCGGCCTCGTCGAGTCTTCTTCCTTTTCTTCTCAATGATGTCGGTATCCCTCATCCCGACCTCTCGGTATCCTCACCGGAGCCTCTACCAACCCCGTGTCAATGAGTGCTCTCTCTATCCGAGCACGAGTCCGCACCTCCTCCCTCTGAGCCTCAGCCAAAGGAGCGACCTCGACAACCTCTTGTACCGAGCCTCCATATCTCGGACCAAATCACCTGACCCGGTTATGGCAACTCGCCTTAGCCTCAGCCTCCTCGTAGTCCTACTCGAGTCGCAGCCCCCTCCCAATAAAGCTCGACGTCTATCCTCCAAGAGAACCTGAGTCGCTCCCATCTGCCTCTCGTACCAGCCCAAGTAGACAGTGGTCAAGATGGTGCTCTTCCCCGCTCCCGAAGATAGCCCTGGGTGGGAAAGCAAAGATATGTCCAAGCCCTCGAGAAGAAAGAGAAGCTGGCCGGATCTCTCATGTCCAATGACACCACCTCCATGGTCCGGATGTCCTCCCAATCACTCAATGGCTCCTCGTAAAGCCCCAAACTGCCCGGATACCAAGCAGGTATGTAGAAGGATGACCAGCAGAATCCCGGAACCCTCACAACATAAGACTCCTGAAATATCCTCCCGGGTCCGCAACCTCCAATGTGGTATCCACCAACGGATGTCCGAAGTGGATAGCCTAGCCATCATCGCCTCCCAGCCTACCCCCGTTCCCGCTGCCAGCGCACCTCTCCGAGAAATCACCCAAGGGCACCGAGTCGGCAAAGCCCTGTGCAAAGCCCCGAGCCTCTCCCGCAGCCACAAAGTCAACATAGCCGGACTCCCTGACCTCATGAAACGGTCTCCCCGAGCCATCCCCTTGTCGATCCCATGAAATGTCTCTCCCAAAACCAGTGGACAATATCCTTCCCAGCCCCGCAGCCTCGACCATGTCCAAGAGGCCACTATGACAGATCCCCACTTGACTCAAAGAAGGAACAAAACAGAGAATACGCAGAGAATGAAAGCATCCATAGCCACCGTGGTCGCAGCCATATCTGGAGACCCAAACCTGCCCGGGATATCAGAAAGGTCAATCCTCTCCGGGGCTACCATCATCCTCTCAGCCTCTCCCAAAGGAATCTGCATAAAAGATGCAAGCTTTACCGTCACCGGCACGTCTCCGATCAGCGGAATAGATATAGCCTCAACCTCGGAACCCCCAATCAAGGCTCGGAAGTCTTCGTGCGTCGGGACGATCTCGTTGTAAGAGAAGCAGCAAACATGTCTCCTGACGTCCTGAACTTTGCCGCGGCTCTCAACAGCTCCCAATCGGGCGGGAGATCCCTCAAATGCCATAAAGACTTGATCTTGAAGGAAGAATCTAGCAGTCCCTTGTGATTTTGGAAGTTATGTCTCGCCCAAGATTGAAGACCGGATAGAAAATGGTCTCGCTTCCCCTTTGCAATCCGACGGGCTTCTCCATCGCAAAGTGTTCAAAGATGGTGCTTTTAGGTCCAAAATATGCTCGGGAACAATTGGGACAAGTCTAGAGTGAAAATGAAATGAAATGGCCAAGCCTTGCTTTTATTCAAAATAACCAGCTCGTACAGAACCGTTAGCCGCACGGCTTCATTTGCCCTCAAGGCCATGCCGCACGGCTACATTAGCCTCTCTGAGCAAAAAGATTTCTGCAAAGAACCAAAGTTGCTGCCCAAGGGAGTTTTCACCCCACTTTTTCAACCAAAACCTGTACAGAAACATATCCAGAAGCCATTCAAGCATTTATATACCATTATAAATCATTTTGGCCCAGCTTCAGCCCCAATTCCAAGCAAAAAGTTGCCCCAAGGCTCGATAATATGCAAATTGAAAAAGCATAAATTAGAAAAGTAAATAAAATGTAAATACAATGTTTTCGCCCATCGGCGCCCAAATAAAGCAAAAATAAACAAAGTGTGCATAAAAATTGTTCATTGTTTGTTTTTGTTCCAAATCTATTCTAGAGACCTCCTAGGCCTCCGATTCTTCTTCCTCCTCATCGCTACTCAACTCATAAATGCTAGCCTCCCTCATCAAGTCCTCCCGGTCGCTCACGCGACAAATGGACATTATCGTGCCCGTACTCGCACCAGCCGCTCCAGAATGTCAGTCGGCTGGGTCCCCGCCCCGAGGCATGGCACCGGAAGAGTACTCCGAGGCCGATGAGGTAGACGCCGTGCCCCGACGTGCCGTCTCTGCGCCCAGGTCCTCGCGCATCCGCCGCCGCCTTCGAAGCGCAGCGCCTTCCTCGAAGAGACCGGCACATGTCCTTCCACCCCCTATTCCCGCCCGACCAGCCTATCGTAAGCTGCGAAATGAACCCGAGAAAAGAAGAGAAAATCTCGTAAAATCTCGTAAAATCTTTAAAATTGCAAAAGCAGAAAATCTGAAAGCTAAAAAGGGAATAAGACCCTAAGAGTACACTTACAAAGCTATCAGCGGCAAGGTGTACTGGGGCTCCCTAGCATCGGGGACAGTATCCTCATCCTCCTCGGCACTCCATGGACCACATAGGACAAATGCGCAGGAGGGATCGGGCGGGTCGAGGCTCATCCTCCCCATATCCTCGAGTGACCGCTAGCTTCACTAGCTTTTGTGGCGCCCTCAGCGCCGCTCCACAAACACAGCTGGGTAGGGGTGTCCATGTCAAAGTGCTCCTCTCGCAGCCACGCCCGCCCGGTACCTAGCTATCTCATCCTCTGGCCAATCCCGGGCCGCAGCATCCGTGCCGGGAGGATCGTGTGGAGTAATGGCGTCCAACGGAGGGACATGGCCATGCCGCCTCGAGAAACGGTCCCCCAAGTAAATGACATCACATGTCAGCCCAGCTGAGCCACCTCCTCCGCCTCGTCACATCAATGGCATCTCCCAGCAAAATCTCTGGATACCTGCCCCAAGGGTCGAAGTCCACTCCGTCGTGCCCATCCTCGTTGATGACCGGCCTCACCATTTTGTAATCGAAGGTAATCCGGGTCTTCCCGTGAATTTATCTCTCGCATCTCCCTCCAAATAACCATAGCAGGAAGATGGTGACATCACTCACCTGTTCCAAGGGAAGAACCCGATCACCTCGCAAAACCAGCCCGCATGTTCAAAACATCAAAAGGTCATTCTCTCTTATAAAAGTCTCAAGACAGGAAAAGAGAAAAGAAAAAAAGAAAGGAGACTACCTCAAGGGCAAATGAGAAGCACCCATGGAAGCAGTTTGTTCCGACCGTACATGTCCAACGAGAAGTACAACTCCGCCAATCCGGCCTCGCCCCAAGAGACCGTCCCTATCCCATCCACATCCTCCAAAGAGTCGAGGAGGCAAGTCATGGCCTGCCCCGTAATTAGCAAAGATAGTGACCGATAGCATCAACCATATGAATGCTCTAGCCAGCCTGGCAAGCCACATCATTAGCAGCAAAGTTCTGCATGCAAGTCCGAACCGCTACCTCGACGTTCCGTCTCCATCCCCAGCCCTTGGGAATCAGCTCAAACCCTACCAAAGCCTGGAACTCCTCGGCTGTAATGTGGTCTCTCCAAGTCACGGGCCTCCCGGTGAACCTGTAGGCCGCACAGCCGTGAAATCGGCAGAGTCACTGCAGCTCTCCCCAGCTCAGGTGAAAGCTATGGGTGCTATCCCACCAAAACTCAGATAGGGCCTGGACCAAGCCCTTGCTCTTAGAGGTGATGTGAACACCCCTGCCGATGGCCTCTACAAACGCATCCAGGCCGGTAGCCCTCACCAAATTCTTGGGGTTCACCCCATTCTTCTCAAAATCCGGCATCCTCTGCCAAAGCTTAACCGCTATCTCCGATGGTCCTCTAGACTTGTTCTCCTGTAGACAAGCACAAAAAAAAAGAAGTGTCAGTCCTTCATCATTTTCAAAAGCATGCATATATTCACAAAAAATGCACATGTTTTCAAAAGAAAATCATTCACAAAAGTTTTTCTAGCATTATTTGCATCAAAAAAGCGTCTTTCATCACTTGAAACGCGTCATGTCAAGTCCCGTTGCTTTCCTAAGGCACAAAATCACAATTTTCACAATTTTTTGCACATAAGCATTATTCTTTCAGAAATGGCATGCATGAATCATTTTCATCTTCCAAAATCATGTTTTCTCATTGAAAATCAGAATTTTGACCTAGTTCTAGCACAAGGCAAGAACTCCGTCTCATATTTTGAAAATTCTCATTCTTACTTCATTTTGCGAGAAAAAAGTGAGTCATTCTCATAATTTTCATCAAACAAGTTGCACATGCACATTCTTAGCCTCATAGGTTGTTCATGCATCTCAAAATCATTCAAAAAATCATTCAAAAATCCTAGAAAATTCCTAAAATTCGGGTCAAGCCCTAAATCATTCAAAATTCAAGCAAAATCATCGGATTTGAGCAAAATGAGAATGCTTACCCCAACCGATTGCGGGTTCGTTGATTTATGCTCCCTTCTTCCCGGGTAAAGCTCCGATGGAGGCGTAAGGAAGTCATACTTCCTCTCCGTCCGAACGAGCTCCTTTCTCCTCCTTCTCGCAGCCGCGGAGATGTTCCTTCTTGCTTGCCTCGGTATGGGATTGCCCTCCGGATCCATTCCAATCGATAGAAGCAAAGGGAATTGAAGAATTTTGAAGAAATTCTCTCCTTTCTCTCTCTCTTCCTCGGCAGTTCTTGGGCGGCAATAATGCCCAATGCCCGTTCAAACCTGTTTTAAATAATCTGAAAAAAACAGGTCTCTAGCCGTACGGCTCCTTTTTCTCCATCTCATGCCGGGCGGCTTCATTCGCTCTGAGCAGAAATTACAATCCTGCCCCTGGACCTTCCACTTGGGCATGCAATTTCCGTTATCTTTTAACCAAGATAACATCTTTTCAGAAAATATCCTTTATCTATGAAGCAATCAAGCTCTATTCCCAGTCACCTCCGTTAATTCCGTTATAACGGGATAACACTAGGTGACAACCTCCGAATTGTCAGAACTCTAAACTTGTGCTACCTCTATCCGCGAATAGTGACGTATGCCCAAGTCATTCCAACTTGTGCTACCTCTATCCGCGAATAGTGACGTATGCCCAGGTCATTCCAACTTGTGCTACCTCTATCCGCGAATAGTGACGTATGCCCAAGTCATTCCAACTTGTGCTACCTCTATCCGCGAATAGTGACGTATGCCCAAGTCATTCCAACTTGTGCTACCTCTATCCGCGAATAGTGACGTATGCCCAAGTCATTCCAACTTGTGCTACCTCTATCCGCGAATAGTGACGTATGCCCAAGTCATTCCAACTGGTGCTACCTCTATCCGCGAATAGTGACGTATGCCCAAGTCATTCCAACTTGTGCTACCTCTATCCGCGAATAGTGACGTATGCCCAAGTCATTCCAACTTGTGCTACCTCTATCCGCGAATAGTGACGTATGCCCAAGTCATTCCAACTTGTGCTACCTCTATCCGCGAATAGTGACGTATGCCCAAGTCATTCCAACTTGTGCTACCTCTATCCGCGAATAGTGACGTATGCCCAAGTCATTCCAACTTGTGCTACCTCTATCCGCGAATAGTGACGTATGCCGAAGTCATTCCAACTTGTGCTACCTCTATCCGCGAATAGTGACGTATGCCCAAGTCATTCCAACTTGTGCTACCTCTATCCGCGAATAGTGACGTATGCCCAAGTCATTCCAACTTGTGCTACCTCTATCCGCGAATAGTGACGTATGCCCAAGTCATTTCAACTTGTGCTACCTCTATCCGCGAATAGTGACGTACGCTCAAGTTTCCCAACTTAAGTTACCTCTATCTCCGTCATAAAGAGATAGCGCCATAAGCTCTAGCTTCCTCAGGTGACAGCCTCCATTAATTGTCAAAATCTCAAGAATCCTAGACATCGTTCCTAACTATCTAGTGATGCTTGAACTACGATCAAGGCTTGATTCCTCCGGGATACGTAGGTAGCCTTTTATAAAAGGTCCAGCCATTCGACCACTTTGGTCACCCTGTTTCTTTGTCACTCCTCAGTGATAAAGCGCCCCCTCATAGAAGTTCAGATATCCGACCACCTGGGTCACTCCTAGCATATCCCCAGTAGGATCAATTGCTTGACCTCCTAGGTCATTTTCTCTTCTTTTTCCCAGAAGAGACCGGTTTCTCTTCTTCCTTCCCCAACGGATCCTAATTCTGAACTACGGCCCGGCTTGATTCCTCCGGATACGTAGGTAGCCTTCCAAAAGGTTCAGCCACTCGACCACCTTGGTCACCCAATCCGTCTCGGCATTCGCCAGATCGGATCCTTTTCTATCGACAACCCCACTCGCCTTGCAAGTGACGTTGCCGAGGGGCTTCTGTAAGTACCCAAATCTGGCTCATGCCTTCCGGTTAATTTTCCCGACATTTTCGGTAAGTTTTCCGGTAATTCCCCAGACCTTCCTAGTGTTCCGGGAACATTCCGGAACTGTTCCTAATTAAAAAAGGGCTGAAGGGAATGCTTCCTAATTAAGAAACACGTTTTTCTTAATTAGGAGGGGCCTTCTAGAATAATGCCACCTTGCATGGTTCTAGAATGCCGAGTCATTCAATGGATAAGACCGCACGGCCTCATTTGCAAAGGACCTGCAGCCGCACGGCTTCATTAGCCTTATCCAGATTACCTATAAATAGAGGCCTCCTCTACCCATTTCAAAAAACAACAAGACACACAATAGAGATACAATACACTCACAAACACAATCAGACGTGAAGAACACCCTTGAAGGCTCAAGAAGGCGAAGAAGAAGCTCAAGAAGCCATCTCCCTCCTCCTTGAAGATCCAAGACGAACCTCTCCTCCTAGCTCCGTCCGAAGAAGCGAAGGAAACGATTGGTAACCTCGCACGCCCTAACCTTGCATTTTAATTGATATACTTGCTCATTGCATTCATATATCTTGCTTGGGACTTGGCATTTATTCATAAAGATCACATCTTTATCACCCCCTTTCCCCTTTGCATGCATTAAGACCTCATTTGTCATAAAAATGTAGTCTTTTTTCATAAAGGTGCATCCTTTGCACCTAAAACCCCCATTTTCAAATAAAAATGTCATTTTTATGCATCATTTGCACATAAAAATCCAATCTTTTCAATAAAAATGCATCCTTTGCATTCAAAAAACCTTTTCTAATGCATCATTTGCATAAAAATCCTATCTTTATGCATCATTTGCAATAAAGATCCTTTCTTTCAATCAAAAAAGCATCATTTGCAAACATAAAAATGTCATCTTTTCATTAAAGAGTCATTTTTCATGCATTCCCCCTTTCCCCAACCTTGGAACGGACCGGTGTAAAAGTTCTCATCTTTGCATCATTCCTTCCATTAAAGGTTCATGATTTCTTTAGGAAAAGGATAACCTTGAACCCTATATCTCCGATTATCGCTTAAGAAATAGTATGAAGCCTCTATACGAGCTCGACCGTCTTAAAGCGTAGGATTGATGGGCTAAGGACCCTCCTTTTCTAAAGAACCTCATCTTTGACCACAAAGAGAGTCATTCTCTCGATCACGCAAGTCCCGAGGGTCCCGAGGTTTAAAATGCGATGATCACAAGTCATAAGATGAGGACGGGATCATAATCCCAAATACATAAATTCCAAGGAATCCCGAGCGACAACCAACAAATGGTTTGTACGTCCGGAAGACAACTTGGGACATTCCCCCCCTTATTTTCAAACACATGCACACAAGAAAGCACGCAAGCAAGCACGATTAATGAAATCTCGGGAGACTTGCTCCGGCAAGGCACTTTGGGTGAACGCCAAACGTTCTTCCCAAGGGGTAACTTAACCTCCGAACCCAAGTAAAACCTTTTTTTCAATGTTTTGAGGTAATCAAAATGGCGTGGCGACTCCGTTTTTCAAATAACTCGGATGTCTTCAAACTCGCGTGAATCCAACACCAAAAATTTGGGCACCACATTCACAGTCACGTGACAACATATGTTGTCACGTGACACTCTGTGTCATTTCTGCAGAAATCATTTTCCAATTGTAATCTGTTCCCCCTCTCTGTAATATGGGATTTGGCCTCCCTTGTTAATTGGTTCACAAGATGTAATCCCTCCTTTTGAGCAATAAAACAAAGCACTCTTATGCATTCATTTACATATCTTGTCACACACACTTCGCACACACATTTGAATGGTTTGAATGTTGAACAATTGAAAGACTCGTCTACGGACGAGGCGTGTTGGGTGAACTCTCGGTTCTTCCCAACACGTAACATGACCCCCAAACTCATTTTCTCTTTCAAAAAGGTTTTCAATGTTTCCTCTTAAAACGGTGTGGCGACTCTTTATTTTTAATTTCAGAGAGCGTTCATTCAGCCACCAAGCCCCTAATCCAGCTTCATCAGAATCCCTCGGATCGCAATACCCTCTCGGCTACACACCCTCGCCACAGCCTGGCATACAGTTCAACAACCAGGGATAACAGCCCACGCCTATGCCTACCTATGAATCTCAGCTCGAAAAACCAAGCTACCCGGCTACATCAGGCCTGCCTCCGCCCACTCTGCCGGTTGAAAGTCAACAAGCCGCAAGGTTCTATCCCTATGCCCAGGCTCCTACTCACGTTCCCCAGGGTAATTCGGGCCAAGGACAGGTTTTTACCTATGTCCCCGGATCGGCCATTCCCTCCACCAGTCTGCCACCAGTGGTAGCTCCTCACTCTAGCTCAGTCACTGGTCTGAATGCCATGGCTCCACCACAAGACCATCATCTGGCCTGGTTCATGGAACATCACAAGGAAATGAAAGCGCAGATTATCGAATTGACTGCTAAGAAGTCTGCCTTCCGGCCTACGGACCCGGATTCTATTATTCCCCTGCCCCACAAGTTCGTGATGCCCAATCTGGACCTGTTTGATGGGACTGCATGCCCGAAAACTCATCTGGACACATATACCTTGGCAATGAAGGCTAAAGGATGCACCAATCAGCAGTTGGCTGACTATTTCAGTCTCTCCTTGAAACCAGTGCTCTAAAATGGTTCTTCCGCTTAAAACCCAAGGCCAGGGCTACATGGGATCAGATCACCAGTGCTTTTACAGAGAATTACAAAGCTAATTTGGAATGGGAAACAAATAGGGTTGACTTGCAGACAACCGTGCAGCGTCCCGATGAAAATATTGGGGATTTCTACAAGCGGTGGAATCTGAAACTCAGTGAGATGGCCATCCCTCCTTCTGAAGAAGAACAGTTGGACATTTTCCAGTCATGCCTGAAGTCACATCTGAGAACCTCCCTCAGTCATTTCCCGTACTCAGACTTACGGGCCATAGTTAACTCCGCAGCTAAGTTTGAAAAGGCTTACAATCAGCAGCCGTGCTGCCGCACATCTGAATACTGAGCTCCTCCCTCCAACACGGTTCCGGCTCCTGCTAAAGGTAAAGAGATGATCAACTACGCGGGCGGGAATGTAATAATGTAACTCCTTTTTACTCCCGGGAAACCGGTGAGCCCAAGCCTCGGGTCATAAACCTCGAAAGCTTCAGAATGCCTCTGAACGACATCTTTAGAGGATTAGTGAAAGAAGGCTTGCTGCGGCCTTTAGAAAATTTCCAACCCAAAAATCCGAATGCTCCCGTGGATACTTCTAAGTTCTGCGCTTTTCATCAGGCCCACGGACATCTAACAGATAACTGCTTTACTCTGCAAAAGGCAATCCAGGGATTGATAGAGCAAGGGAAGTTGGAAGACCCCGAGGGGCCTAATACAGTCAAAAATCCCTTCCCAAGAAATCAAAACCAGGGGAACATGATCGAAGCCGGAGAACCTCCGCATGTCCAGGAGAATGCGGAAACTGATGAAGACCTCCAAATACCCATGGCCAACCTTGTCGAGGATCCTGAATTTGGATTCCCCCTCAGCCTTGAGGATGATGAACAAACCAACCCTCCTTGGTCTCATGTTAGAAATTTCTTGCAAGAATATGAAGCCCGCTACTTCTCGGAGGAAGGGAAAATCGATGCTGAAGAACTGGGGCTGTTCCAGTCAAATCATGAGAAAACCATTTACACGAGATGGTTAGAGCAGTCAAGGAAAATTGAGCAAGAAAGCTTCAGACGGGCGCCAGTATTGGGGCTTATCAGCAAAGAGGCCGAAGAGCACTTGGAGTTAGTACACTTCTGCAAGTTGGCCTTGGGGGAAACCAAATATGATCCCGAAGACAGTGAAAGTGAAGAATCGGAAGAGGAGGATTGCTTCTATATCCTTCCTGGAGTCAAGTACGTGCCGCCCCCTCTCACTCTTCCCCCACAGTTTCTGGGAGGAGAAGCGGAGTCGCAATTGCCGCTTCCGGCAATGGGGGCATATGACAATTTCTGCGGCTGCACGCACCCGTCCTCCCCTAACAGATTTGACCGGCACTCTCTCTCAGCCGAAATCCCAGTAGTATGGGAAGATGATTCTGATGACAGTAATGACAGTGATGATGATGACGACGAAAGTGAGGAGTCAACTGAGGCCCAAGATCCGGAATCAGTCTGGAACAATCATACCAGAAATGACGTCATGGGAGCCGAACACAATGGTTGGTTGTCAGCAAGCGACGATGAAGGACCGCCAAAAAATACGGGTCAGATACCGATGGGGACGGACCCCCACGAAGTGTTACTCGTAAGATGCACTTGTGGTCAGTGCCCGGATACCTCAGAGGATGAAGGACAACAAAGCCCACTTACATATCCATACATATCCAAAATCCTAGAGCACAATGTTCCCTACAAGGACCTGGTGGGAGAATGGAGAAGGTTCATTGAAGCACTGGTTGAAGAGGGAGGTTTTCAGCAACCGCAAGATGATGAATTCGTAAACGTCATCGGTTCCTTTTCTTCCTTCCCTAAAACAGACGGCATCACAACAGTAAGGGTCACCGCCGAGCCGCTTGAACACACCGAGTGCATGGAGTCACTGAAAAGGGTTATTGATCTAAATGTCTCCCCGGTCGCCTTCATACCCATGGACCCACATGACGCTTTCTTAATTGCTCCTGTACCCGACAGGTGACCCCGGGTACTCCTCATTTGGACCCAGATCTACCGAGCTGTTATGTCAAACTATGAAGGGGAGCGTTGTCTATCCTTTACTTGTGGTTGCCCTGCTTGCAAGGGCGAAAGAAAGAAGATGTATGATGAGATGGAGGGCGATGGCAAGTAAGATTGAGGAAACTTCGGAAGACGATTATGAAACCGAGGACATGAAAGCCATGAAATTTCCCCCGGGGCCGAGCACGTGGATGTCATAGAGTTCAACACCGCCTACCATGCTTTGGGGAAAGGGTTTTCGGACACCCGATCCAGCCGATAGTTGAAGATCTGTTAGAGAGAGGGAAACCGACTCCCATCCTCCCTAATGAGAAAGTGACCATAGTCGATCAAATCCGCCCGAAACAAAGTAACAATCCTTGTCGGGGTTACCCAGAAGAGGTCACCTTCCCGAATGTATTTCAGCTCTCGAGAGAAGTCCTGAAACCGGCATGATACCCGATACTCCTCCCACGAGAATGCTATAATCGTCTCCAGCTCACGAGTATTACGTAAAGGAACCGAGTGGGTGCCGCACTATACCGGAGATGAAATCGAAAAGCCGCCGAGCCCTGAGAATAGCAATTCCTGTTGTATGATAACTATGGACAAGGCAGGCTATGAAGGCAAATCAGAGGATGCCCTAGCTCTGTAGGCCATCCAGGGGACAGCAACACAATCCCGAGTTCAAAAGCCTGTGACATGGGAAGCAGTTTTAAAAGCTGCCCAGGAAGGAGCCAATACAGCTCAAGCTCATCCCCTCACCGTTGCTAGACTCCGTCAGAACTAGTGGCCGGTAGCCAAAAGGGCTCCCCCGTTGACCTTGGCAGCATTGAAGAAATCTAGTCAAGAAGCGACTGATGAGGAAGTCAACCTGTTGACCCGATCCGGGCAGATCTACCAGGGGAACCCCAAGACAGATAAGAAGGTAGCTGATCAAGCACCAAGGGAAGACCGTCTCCCCTATGCCAAGATAGCCGAAACTCCTGACCTCGAGAAGGAGGATCCCGTGCTCACCCAGCTGAAACAAACTCAGGCCAACATCTCTTTGTGGTCCCTGCTTACCTCATCGTACCCCCACAAGCTAAAGCTGGAAGAAAGCCTAGCCCGTTGTAAGTACGCCAATCCAAATTCGCGACCTTTCCAGATGCATTTAAAGTAATAAAATGGCATTTAGGGGCGTTTTTGTAAATTCCCGGTCCATCCCGGGACTTCCAGAAACATTTCATATGTTTCTCGCGAAGGAAGTACTTTTTTGTACTTTGCTCGAGTTAAAGGACCTAGAGAGAATAAAACTGTTTTGGACTTTTTGGGTATTAGCTAGGAAGGTTCCAGAATCAGTTTTGGCGCAAAAA
Source organism: Adenophora triphylla var. japonica (assembly GCA_022495995.1). Classification (NCBI taxonomy): domain Eukaryota; kingdom Viridiplantae; phylum Streptophyta; class Magnoliopsida; order Asterales; family Campanulaceae; genus Adenophora; species Adenophora triphylla. The sequence goes on from JAFEMH010005795.1 coordinate 17,095, forward strand.
ATGGTTATGGTCACCTTGTGTCACGCGACAACTCGAAGCATGGAAAGTGGTTACATTACGTCGTGCGACACAAAGTGACCATAGGCTGCAGCTATAAATAAGACCCTACCTGTAAGTACCCAAATCTGGCTCATGCCATCCGGTTAAATTTCCCGGCAATTTCGGTAAGTTTCCCGGTAATTCCCCGGACCTTCCTAGTGTTCCGGAAATATTCCGGAACTGTTCCAAATCATATAGGGACTGAAAGGGAAGCTTCCCAATTAAGAAACATGTTTTTCTTAATTTGGGAAAACTTCTAGAATTTGTCACCTTGCATGGTTCTAGAAACATGCTGAGTCACAAGGGATAATGTCGCACGGCTGCATTAGCCCAAGGTCTCTGGCCGCACGGCTTCATTGGCCTTATCCAGACTGCCTATAAATAGAGCCCTCCTCTACCCATTTTAACAACAACAAAAACACCATCAATCACACATAATACGAAGAAGACACTCCCAAGAGCTGCTGGAAGTCCAAGAAGGTGAAGAAGAAGGCCAAGAAGCCACCTCCCTCCTCCTTGAAGATCCCAAGATCAACCTTTCCACCTAGCTCAATCCTAAGAAGAAGAGGAAGCCATTGGTAACCTCTCACGCCCTAAACTTGCATCCTAATTGCTCTATGTGATTCTAATTGCTCATTGCATTTTATATAATTGCTATTATCTTGTTTGGGACTTGGTAGATTAAAGATCATATCTTTATACCCCCTTTCCCCCTTTGCATGCATTAGGCATCCTTTGCCATTAAAGATGTAATCTTTTGAATCAAAGGTGCATCCTTTGCACCTAAAAACCCTATTTTTACATAAAAATATCATCTTCATGCATCCTTTGCATATAAAAAATCCAATCTTTATGATAAAAATGCATCCTTTGCATATGAAATCCTTTTTCAAGCATCCTATGCATTAAAGATCATATCTTTATCCTAAATTAGCATCCTATGATTTTCAAAATACAATCTTCATGCATCCTTTGCATATTTAAATCCCAATTTCTTCATAAAAATGCATCCTTTGCATAAAAATCATGTCATTATGCATCCTTTGCAAATAAAGATCATTTCTTTAAATCAAATGCATACTTTGCCACCCAAAAATGTCATCTTTTCACTAAAAATGTCATTTTTACATGCATTTCCCCATGTCCCCATTAGAAACCTTGGAACGGACCGGTGTAAAAGATCCTATCTTTACATCGTTCCTTCCATAAAGGTTTCATAATTTCTTTAGAAAGGGACAACCTTGAACCCTATATCTCCGATTATCACTTAAGATGAGTATGAAGCATCTATATGAGCTCGACCGTCTTAAAGTGTAGGATTGATGGGCTAAGAACCCTCCTTTTCTAAAGAACCTCATCTTTGACTATAAAGAGAGTCATTCTCTCGATCATGCAAAGTCCCGAGGTTAAAAATGCAATGATCACTAGTCCAAGATGAGGACGGGATCATAATCCCGAATACATAAAATCCAAGAAATCCCGAACGACAACCAATAAATGGTTTGTACGTCCGGAAGACGACTTGGGACATTCCCCCCCCCTTTTATTTTCAAACACATGCACACAAGAAAGCACACAAGCAAGCACGATTAATGGAATCTTGGGAGACTTGCTCCGGCAAGGCACCTTGGGTGAACGACGATCCGTTCTTCCCAAGGGGTAACTTAACATCCGAACCCATAAAAATCCTTTTTTCAAAGTTTTGAGGAAATCAAAATGGCGTGGCGACTCCGTTTTTCAAATTAAACCGGATGTCTTCAAACTCGCGTGAATTTCCAAATACACCAAAATTTGGGGCACACATTCACAGTTTGGCGACTCCGCTGGGGACATCCCAAAGGAGAAAAGCTTTTATTTTCAAAACAAAAATCGATACTCGGTATATAGGTGGAAACCACTTAACCTTTCTGTACACTCCCTGATGTGGGAGTTGGGATAACCGGTGGTTTAACAATCCCACGTACCAGTATCCCTTTTCGAAAAAAAAAAAATTTTGAAAAAATATAAAAGGAAGCTTTTCCCTTTGAGCGGGTTAGACTCCCGTCGCTGATTTCATTAATCTTGCTTGCTTTCTTTACCTTGCATTGCATCATTTGCATCTTGGAATCTGTGCATACTTTGAACGGGAAACAACCCGGAAAAAATATAGCAAAGGAGTGGAACCTGGAAAATTGATCCATGCAGTCGTACGGCTCAATCCTCCTTGGATTCTGACCGGGCGACCTCAGTGGCAATTCCACCAGGAAAAATCATGGTTAATCTGGAAGTCCTAGCAGCTTGGGGCTACTCAGCTCCATGACTGACTGGGGCTCCCAGAAAATTTACGTGCTTACGTGCTGCATTTTCCCCATCCCGAAAATCATTCCTTTAAAACACATTTCATGAAAATCTCTGTTTTAACTCAAAAGGAACATTTTTAGGAGGCCGCACACTATGCGCACCTGATATATCCTGTACACTTTGCACGCACTTCCTTCAAACCCGAGGGTGGTTCCAGCTGCAGTCACGGACGGCCTTACGATGCTCCCGGGCGCGCACGGAATCATCCCAACCTCCCCATGGCAGCCAGTGTTGACCAATGCACAGTCCGTGTCACACGTTTCAAAAAACCGTGACTTTTGGTTGGTTTTTGGTCTAGTCCGTGTCATATAGCCCAGTTGCATACCCCCGTAAAGGTCAAGCCTTAGTTCATAACGGAAGCGGAACTCTGCCAAAATTCCGACAAGGAAAAATTGGCGAGTTCTTGACTCCGGCACTGACTTTGACCTTGACCAGCACGGAATGCGTAAGAGTCGAGACCGAGTCTTTGCCAACAAATCAAAAGATCTTTCGCTCAAGCGAAGCTCTGCCAAAATTCCGACAAGGAAAAATTGGCAAGATCTTGACCCGGCATTGACTTCGATTCTGACTCACGCCCGGCGTATGCAACGAAGTTCAATGTGACACTGTGTCATCCGGCTTTTGCCGCCTGACCCATGCCTATTATCTTCTCGGACATTACCGAAAGTCAAAACGTCATTCTCTCAAGCGAAATTCTGCCAAAATTCTATCAAGGCAAAAAGACGAGACTTTCCCGGTATTGCCTTGACTAAAATCCGCATCGCTCGTGCGTTAAAAGGTCCTATGACCCGCTAGACCCGTTAGGAGCGTTCTTTACTCTCGGTCGGTGGGATCTGTGTGCCCTATAGGACCCTCGCCCGGGGCTGTCCACCCTGGGAGGTCAAAATACAGGTGGAATACGAGGGGCTTATAGACGTAGTGACGGAACCCACTGATCCAGATCTAGAGTAGTTGCGAAAAGAAGGGCAAATCCCCTTTTCCAACCAAATAGATATTAATAAAAGACACTATTTTAAGTAAACTCGGAAGATTCTAATTTGCATATTGCACGAGCCTTCACCAAACACCTACCCCGAGTCTAAACCTTTCCCTATCCCTTTCCCGTAGCGAGAAAGAAGTGGGTGAGAACACCGGGTCGGCAAACTTGTTAGCACGGGAATTCTCGGACAGCCGCGAATCCTTCGCTTTGCCGCTTCCGGTGTCAAAATGGCCAACATGGTAGTCAACAATGGTAATAACCAAGTAGTCGGAGAGGCCATCCCAGTTCAGCCCAAGCCTCACATATGGTATGATGTATGCGATCGTGAGGACCGCCTCAGGTATGAGTATCAAGAATGGATTAATGAAGACGCTCCTTCGAGAAAGAAGAAGAAGAGAAAGTCCACGCAGCAGAAATTAAAGGAAAGGTATGAAGCCGGGGACAAGAGCGTAGGAACTTTAGGGGAGCCTTCAGGCAAATTTGACTACTTCGAGAAAGAAGAAGAATGCTGACAAGACTGCTACTCCCCAGGGCAACAGCAAGAAGGAGTGAGATCCCGGTCCAACCCTTGTCAAACACCCCCGAGTCAATAAGTAGTGTAGGGTCCAAAGTCAGTAGCGTCTATACAGTCGAGTCAGGAATCTTTGAATTCCAGTCCTCTGAGTCATCCGAAGGCCTCACGCCTGAGGACTATCAAAATGTAATCGATGTCATCTTTCCCCTTATTTTGAATGAAATGACAGATCTTTCTGAGTATCCTCTTATTGCCAACTTAACAAATGATAAATTAACTCACAACTTAACAACAGTTAATAATGAATCATTTGAACAAGATGCAAACACACTAAATGAACAATACATTAAAGAAATCTTTAAGCAGGTTTCAGAAAAAGAGGAAAACCGGGCCCAAGCTGCCGAGGAGGTTTTGACAAGTGTGAACTTTGGGTACCGTCGAGGAACCTAAAGAGACACGGATCGGAAACTTCTTCCAGGGGGTTGAACGGGACAAGCGATCGATACGCTCGGAGAATACGTCGACGTGTTTGCATGGTCATACGGGGATATCTTAGGGGCTAGATAGTTCAATAGTAGAGCACAGAATCCCTCTAGCACCGTATGCTAAGCCTAAGCCGCCGAGGAAGATTAAGCCGAGTGGTCCCCTACAGTCAAAGAAGAAATTGAGAAGCTACTGCGGGTAGGATTCATCGAGTCATCGAATATCCGACATGGTTGTCCAATATTGTGACCGTCACCAAGGCCAATGGGAAGGTGCGGCTGGCTTTGTGTGGATTTCCGAGATGCGAACAAGGCCGCCCCAAGGACGATTACCCTTTGCCAAACATAGACATCCTGGTGGACTCCACTTGCCAACTACGAAGTCAAATCCTTCGTTGATGGCTTTGCGAGTGCTACAACCAGATCAAGATGGCCGAAGAAGACCAAGAAAAAACAGCCTTCACCACACCGTGGGGAACTTACTGTTATACAGTGATGCCATTTGGGCTTAAGAACGCCGGGCTACTTACCAAAGTGCAAAACGACCGCGCTTTTCATGACATGATCCACAAGGAGATTGAGGTCTATGTAGACGACATGATAATCCACTCCAAAGACGAGGATGGGCAGCACTTTGTTGACTGCGGAAGTTCTTTGAGAGGCCGAGACAACATTCCATGTGACTAAACCACGCCAAATGCACTCTTCGGAGTGACAAGGGAAAAGTGCTTGGGTATATGGTCACGGAGCGAGGTATCGAAGCGGACCCCAGAAAGATCAAAGCCATTATGGATATGAGGCCACCTCAAACCAGACGAAGTCAAGAGCTTTATGGGGAAGTTGCGGTACATCACCGTTTTGTCAATCGGTTGACCACTATGTGCGAGCCCATCTTCAAGCTCATGAAGAAGAATGTAGACACGTAATGGACCGAAGAATGCCAAGATGCTTTTGACCCATTAAGGCATACTTGGTACATCCTCCAGTGCTATGCCCCCACATAGACAGAAACCTCTTCTGCTCTATCTCATCCGTCACCGATACACGGTTGGGGCTATGCTTGCTCAGAAAAGAATGACTCTCGGGTAGAGAATGCCATTTACTTTGTCGGAAGAGCTGCGGGGAAGTGAGCTCAATTACTCGGCATGTGAAAAGACGTGCGGGGCAGTGCAGGTAGTCGGCAAGTTGAAGCATTATATGTAAGCCCACCCTGTGAATTTGGTCTCAAAAATGGACCCCATCAAATACATTTTTGATAAGCCTTCCCTCTCGATGCGTCTAGCAAAGTGGTCCTTCTTCTTAGCAGAGTACGACATCAACTATGTGACCAGAAAGGCCATCAAGGGTCAAGCGTTGTCAGACCACCTGGCGAACTTCCCCAGTAATGAGGACAGAGGGCCTGAACCCCAATTCCCAGATGAAGGGATCTTTGCAGTTGAGCCCGAAAACCAATGGCAATTATTCTTTGACGGAGCCGCTAACAAAAGAGGAAACGGCATCGGGATGCTACTGGTCGATCCGAAAAATGAGCACACCCCAATAGCCCTCAAGTTGAACTTCCCTGCCACGAACAATGTTGTCGAGTCAGAAGCCTGCATTGCTGGTTTGGAAGCTGCCTTAGAAAGGAATGTCAAGGAGCTCGAAGTTTACGGAGACTCAGCCCTGATCATCAACCAGGTTTCCAACAAATGGAAGACCGTGGACCCTAATCTGCAGCGGTATCATGCCCGTATGGAGGAGTTGGAGCGGACAGTTCAGAGAAGTGACCTTCCACTACTTGCCAAGGGAAAAGAACAGATTCGCAAATGCCCTAGCTACTCTAGCCTCATTGGTAGAGATCCCTGAGGGAAAAGCCATAAAACCCTTCCGAGTGGGTAGAAGAGAAGCCCCAGCCTTCTGTTGTGAAGTAGACCCGGGACCCGAGCCTATAAAGGAACCCTGGTACAATCAAATTTACCAGTTACTCAAAGATGGAGAGTCAGCTTTCAAAGACGAAGAAGGTAGACCGAAAGAAGGTGTCAGAGCCAAGAGCTTACAAGCCCTAAAAAGGTTGGCCTCCCATTATGTCATTCTAGGAGGCAACCTGTACAAGAAGCGGTACCAAGGACCACTCCTCTTGTGCGTCACTCAAGAAAGGGCCAAAGAGTTGATGACTGAAGTCCACAATGGTCCCTGCGGTCCTCATATGAATGCCCGAGCCACGATGCAAGTGATCCTCGGAATGGGTTACTACTAGATTTCCATGGAAGCAGATCGTGTCCAAGACGTCCGAGCATGTGATAAGTGCCAGCGGTTTGCCAACCTCAACCATCTCCCGCCTCATGACCTATACTGCATGACGACTCCTTGGCCGTTTGCGACTTGGGGTATTGACGTGATAGGGAAAATAGCCCCGACAGGAAGCAATGGGCATGAATTTGTGCTAGTAGCCATCGACTACTTCACCAAGTGGGTAGAGGCCAAGTCCTACAAGGTCCTCACTTCCAAGAAGGTTGCCCAGTTCATCAAAGAAAACATAATGTGCAGATATGGGGTGCCCAACGAGATCATTTCCGATAATGGGTCGCACTTTGAAGGGGACTGCGATAGGTTACTGTCAGAGTTCTGAATCACTCGCCCCAAGTCATCCCCGTACAGACCTCAGACTAATGGAGTCGTGGAAGCTGCTAATAAGACGCTCGAATGGATCATCCGAAAAATGGCCACCCGTGGTCGTGATTGGCCCGAAAAGCTGCACTTGGCACTCTGGGGCTACGTAACGTCCGTCGGAAACGACTCTGAGAGAAACTCCTTTTGCCCTAACCTACGGGATGGAAGCAGTGTTACCAGTGGAGTTGGAAATCCCGTCATTAAGGGTCCTCCTGGAAAACAGTGTCAATGAAGTAGAATGGTTGTGCAGCCGGCATGATGAGTTGGCTCTGCTTGATGAGAGAAGGCTAAAAGCCATGGAACACACCCGAGCCTACTAGAGGCGAATGGCTAAAGCGTTTGACAAAAAGGTTAAGGCCAGAGACATCAAAGAAGGTGACTTAGTGTTGAAAGTGAAGCCCCCTACCAGAGACAACCCCCTGGGAAAATGGGAACCCGTTTGGATCGGCCCTTATGTGGTGCAGAAGATACTATCGGGAGGAGCCATGAAGCTTGCAGACCTAGACGGCAATCCCTTTGTCCACCCAGTCAACGGTGATAAGCTCAGAAGATACTATGTCTAAAATAAAAAAAAAATATAAAAAAATCTTAGTGCAAAAAGAGTAATACCCAGCTAGGCTGAAAACCCCAAAAAGGGCGGTCTAGGCAAAAGACAGGGTTGCACATATAAATAAAAAGAAAAAAAAAATCTTAGTGCAAAAAGAGTAATGCCCAGCTAGGCTGAAAACCCCAAAAAGGGCGGTCTAGGCAAAAGACAGGGTTGCACATAAAAATATATATATATATATATATATATATATATATATATATATATATATATATATATATATATATATAGTTCACCAGAATGAACTACGAAGACTTGAGCCCCTTAGTCTTTCTTGTAAAAGGGGAACGTAGGCAGCCATATATGGTTCGGTCTAAATAATAAAAAAAGGGGGCAATCAAGCTTCCATGAAGTGCGTCCTAAACAATAAAGGGCATTTCAGTTTTCATAAAACGGGTCCCAAGCAATAAGACAGTTGAATTTCCATGAAATGTGTCTTGATTAATTTCTAAGATAATATTTCTTGTTCATTACAAGTTAAAAACTTCTTGATAAGTTCAAGCACGGTCTACTCTTGACTATGCTAACCTGCTACAAAGATCTAAAATATAAAAAATGCCTAAATAAACTAATGTGTTTGCAAAATGGCAATAAGGGAATCCTAAGAAAAGATCTGTCAGTCGTCATTCGCTGAGTCTTCTTTGGTCTTCTTCCCTTTACCTCGACCCCGTCGAGTTTTCTTTCTCTTCTTCTCTATAAGGTCGGTATCCCTCATCCCGATCTCCGGTATCCTCACTGGAGCCTCCACCAAACCCGTGTCAATAAGTGCCCTCTCTACACGAGCACGAGTCCGCACTTCCTCCCTTTGAGTCTCAGTCAAAGGAGCGACCTCGGACAATCTCTTGTATCGAGCCTCCATATCTCTGATCAGGTCACCCGACTGATTATGGCGACTCGCCTTAGCCTCGCCTCCCTCGAGTCCTACTCGAGTCACAGTCGGCCCCAATAAAGCCTGACGTTTCTCCCCCTGAATGACCCGAGTCGCTCCCATTTCCCTCTCGTACCAATCCAAGTAGACAAGGTCAAGATGGTGCTCTTCTTGCTCCCGAAGATAGCCCCGGGTGGGAAAGCGGTGTATGTCAAGCCCTCGAGAAGAATGAGAAGCTGCTGGATCTCTCATATCCAATGGCATCACCTCCATGGTCCGAATGTCCTCCCAATCGCCCAACGACTCTGTAAGGCCCCGAACCGCCCGGGATACCAAGCGGGGAATGTAGAAGGACGACCAGCGGAACCCTGGAACCCTCACGGCATAGGACTCGAAGTATCCTCTTGGTCTGCAACCTCCAGGTGAGGTATCCACCAACGGATGTCCTAAGTGGATAGCCTAGCCATCGTCGGCTCCCGGCTACCACAGTCCTGTTGCCTAGGTGCACCTCTCCGAGAAATCACCCAGGGGCACTGAGTCGGCAAAGCCCCTGGCAAAGCCCCGAGCCTCTCCTGCAGCCACAAAGTCAGCACAGCTGGACTCCCAGACCTCATGAAATGGTCTCCCCTAGCCATCCTTTCGATGCCATGCAATGTCTCTCCCAAAACCAGCGGGACAATGTCCTTCCCAGCCCTGCAGTCTCTAACCATGTCCAAGAGACCACCATGACAGATCCCCACGGACTCAGCGGTGAACAGAGCAGAAAATATGCAGAGAATAAAGGCATCCATAGCCACCGTGGTCGCAGCCATAGCCGGAGACCCAAACCTTCCGGGATATCAGAAAGGTCAATCCTGTCCGGGGCTATCATCATCCCCTCAGCCTCTTCCAAAGAAATCTGCAGAAAAGATGCAAGCTTTGCTGCCACCGGCACGTCTCCGATCAGCGGAATAGATATAGCCTCAATTTTGGGACCCCCAATCAAGGCTCGGAAATCTTCATGTGTTGGGACAATCTCGTTGTAAGAAAAGCAGTAAACGTGTCTCCGGACGTCCCAAAACCTTGCTGCTGCTCTCAAAAGGTCCCAATTGGGCGGGAGATCCCTCAAATGCCATAAAGACTTGATCTTGAAGGAAGAATCAAGTAGTCCCTTGTGAAATTGGAAGTTGTGCTTCACCCAAGATTGAAGATCGGACAGAAAACGGTCTCGCTTCCCCTTTTCCAATCTAGCGGGCTTCTCCATTGTAAAATGATCAAAGATGGTGTCTTTAGGTCCAATATGTGCTCTGGGAACAGTTGGGACAAGTCTAGGTTGAAAATGAAATGAAATGGCCAAGCCTTGGTTTTATTCTAAAAATAACCAGTCCAGACAGAACTGTGAGCCGCACAGCTTCATTTGCTCCAGAGACCAGACCGCACGGCTTCATTTGCCTGATGTAAAAGACAATCTGCAGCAACCAAGTTGCTGCCCAAAGGGAGTTTTTCACCCCACTTTTCCAACCAAAACCTGTACAAAAACATGTCCAAAGACCATCGATGCAGTTATATATCATTATATATCATTTTGGCCCAGTTTCAGCCCCAATTCCAAGCAAAAAACTGCCCCGAGACTCAAGTAATATGCAAATTAATAAAGCATAAAATAGAAAAGTAAATAAAACAGTAGTACATTGTTTTCGCCCCATCGGCGCCCAAATAAAGCAAAAAATAAGCAAAATGTGCATAAAACTTGTTCATTGTTTGTTTTTCTTCCTAAATCAACTCTAGAGACCTCCTAGGCCTCCGATCCTTCCTCTTCATCACTGCTTAGCTCGTAGACGCTAGCCTCCCTCATCAAGTCCTCCGGGTCGCTCACATCAGACAGATGGACATTATCATGCCCGTACTCAGCCAGCTGCTCCAGAATGTCAGCATTGGGTCCCCGCCCCTGAGGCATGGCGCTGGAAGAGTACTCCGAAGCCGATGAGGTAGACGATGTGCCCCCGACATGCCTTCTCTTGCGCCCGGGCTCCTGTGCATCCGCTGCCGCCTTTGAAGTGCAGGCCTGCTTCCTCAGAAGGGACCGACACATGTCCTTCCAGCCCCTGTTCTGCCTGACCAATCTGTCATAGGTGCGAGCTGGAACCTGAGAAAAAGAGGAGAAAAATCTCAGAAAAATCTCAGAAAATCTCAGAATTGCAAAAAGCAAAGAAAGCTGAAAAAGGGAAAGACCCTAAAAGTATACTTACAGTGCTGTCAGGCGGCAGGGTATACTAGGGCACCCTAGTGTCGGGGACAGGAATCCTCATCCTCCTCGGTACTCCGTGGACCACATAAGACAGGTGCGCAGGAGGGATCAGCGGGTCAGTAGGCTCATCCTCCCCATATCCCTGAGTGACCGCCAGCTTCATCAGCTTCTGTGGCGTCCTCAGGCGCTGCTCCACAAACACAGCGTAGGGGGTATCCATGTCAAAGTACTCCTCAGCGGCCACGCCTGCCTGATATCTCTCTATCTCATCTGCCTACCAATCCCTGGGCTGTAGCATCCGCGCTGGAGGATCATAGGGAGTAATGGCATCCAAGGGAGGGACATGGCCATGCTGCCTAGAAAATCGGTCCCCCAGGCAGATGACATCACATGTCAGCCCAGTCAGCCATCTCCTCTGCCTCGTCGCCTCAATGACCTCTCCTAACAAAATCTCTGGATACCTGCCCCACGGGTAGAAGTCCACCCCATCGTGCCCATCCCTGTTGATGACCGGCCTCACCATCTTGTAATCAAAGGTGATCCGGGTCTTCCCCGTGAACTTATCCCTCGCATCTCCCCTCCAGCGGATCATAGCAGGGAAGATGGTGATATCGCTCTGTTGGTTCCAAGGAAAGAACCCGATCACCTCACAGAACCAGACCTGCATGTTCAAAACATCAAAAAGGGTCATTTCTCTCTCATAAAAGTCTCAAGACAGAAAAGAGAAAAGAAAGAGGGACTACCTCAAGGGCAAATGAAAAGCAGTCCATGGAAGCAGCCTTGTTCCGACTGTACATGTCCAAAGAGAAGTAGAGCTCCGCCAATCCGGCCTCTCCCCAAGAGACCGTCCCTATCCCATCTACATCCTCCAGAGAGTCGAGGAGGCAAGTCATGGCCAGCGTCCCAGAATTAGCAAAGATGGTGACCGACAACATCAACCACACGAAAGCTCTAGCAAGCTGGTGGGCGGTCACATCGCTAACGGCAAAGTCCCGTATGCAGTTCTGGACTGCCACCTCGACATTCCGCGTCTCCATCCCTAGCCCCTTGGGAATCAACTCAAACCCGACCAAAGCTCGGAACTCCTCAGCTGTGATATGGTCCCTCCAAGTCACGGGCCTCCCAGTGAACTGTAGACCAGTGATAGCTGTGAAATCGGCGGGAGTCACTGTCAGCTCTCCCCAGCTCAGATGGAAGCTATGAGTGCTATCCCACCAAAACTCAGATAGGGCCTGGACCAAGCCCTTGCTCTTAGAGGTGATATGGATCCCCCTGCCGATAGCCTCAATGAAAAGATCTAGGCCGGTAGCCCGCACCAGCTGCTTGGGATTCGCCCCATTCTTCTCGAAATCGGGCATCCTCTCCCAAAGCCTGACTGCTATCTCAGATGGCCCTCTAGACTTGTTCTCCTGTAGACAAGCACAACAAAGAAATGCGTCAGTCTTTCATCATTTTCAAAAGCATGCATATATTCAAAAAGTGCACATGTTTTCAAAAGAAAAGCATTCATAAAGTTTTTCTAGCATCCTTTGCATCAAAAAAAAGCGTTTTTCATCACTTGAAACACGTCATGTCAAGTCCCATTGCTTTCCTAAAGCACAAAATCACAATTTCCAAAATTCTTTGCACATAAGCATTATTCTTTCGAAAAAAAAATGGCATGCATGAATCCTTTTCATTGCCCAAAATCTTTTTTTCTCATTGATAATCAAAATGTTGACTTAGTTCTAGCACATGCAAGAACTCCGTCTCACTTTAAACAATTATCATTCTTACTTTATTTTCGAGAAAAAAGTGGGTCATTCTCATTATTCTTGTCAAATAAATTGCACATGCATGTTCTTAGCCTCATAGGTTAATCATCAATGTCTAAAAATCATTCAAAAATCCTAGGAAAATCCTAGAAAATTCTTAAAATTCGGGTCAAGCCCTAAATCAATCAAAATTCAATTAAAATCGACGGAATCGAGCCAAATAAGAACGCTTACCCCAATCGGTCGCGGGTTCGTCGATTTGTGCTCCCTTCTCCCCGGATAGAGCTCCGATGGAGGCGTAAGAAAGTCGTACTTTCTCTCCGTTCGAACGAGTTCCTTCCTCCTCCTTTGAGCGGCCGCAGAGATGTTTCTTCTAGCTTGTCTCGGCATAGGATTGCCCTCCGGATCCATTCTTGATCAAAGGAAGCAAGAGAATTGAAGGATTTTCAAAATTTCTCTCCTCTCTCTCTCTCTTCCTCGGCTGGAATGGGCGGCAGTAATGCCCAATTGCCCGTTCAAATCTGTTTTAAATAATCTGGAAAAAAAAGACTGCTAGCCGTACGGCTTCTTTTTCCCCCATCTCATGCCGGGCGGCCTCATTCGCTCTGAGCAAAAATTACAATTTTGCCCCTGGACTTTCCACTTGGGCCTACAATTCCCGTTATCCTTTAACTAAGATAACACCCTTTTCAGAAGATGTCCCTTATCTCCTAAGAAATTAAGCTTTCTTCCCAGTCGCCTCCGTTAATTTCGTTATAACGGGATAACGCTAGGTGACAACCTCCGAATTGTCAGAACTCTAAACTTAAGCTACCTCTATCACGAATAGTGAAGTATGCTCAAGTTCTCTAAACTTAAGCTACCTCTATCACGAATAGTGAAGTATGCTAAGTTCTCTAAACTTAAGCTACCTCTATCCCGAATAGTGAAGTATGCTCAAGTTCTTCTAAACTTCAGCTACCTTTATCACAGATAGTGAAGTATGCTAAGTTCTCTAAATTTCAGCTACCTCTATCACAGATAGTGAAGTATGCTAAGTTCTCTAAACTTAAAGTTACCTCTATCACGAATAGTGAAGTATGCTAAGTTCTCTAAACTTAAAGCTACCTCTATCCCGAATAGTGAAGTACGCTCAAGTTCTTCTAACTTCAGCTACCTCTATCACGAATAGTGAAGTATGCCAAGTTATCTAAACTTAAGCTACCTCTAACACGAATAGTGAAGTATGCTCAAGTTATCTAAACTTAAGCTACCTCTATCCCGAATAGTGAAGTATGCTCAAGTTCTTCTAAACTTCAGCTACCTCTATCACAGATAGTGACGTATGCTCAAGTTCTTCTGACTTAAGCTACCTCTATCACGAATAGTGAAGTATGCTCAAGTTTTCCAAACTTCAGCTACCTCTATCACGAATAGTGAAGTATGCTAAGTTCTCTAAACTTGAGATACCTCTATCCCGAATAGTGAAGTATGCTCAAGTTCTTCCAAACTTTAGCTACCTCTATCCACTCGATGGTGACGTAAGCTCTAGTTTCCTCAGGTGACAACCTCCATTAATTGTTAATCAGGTGACAACCTCCATTAATTGTCAATTAGGTGACAACCTCCATTAATTGTCAATCAGGTGACAACCTCCATTAATTGTCAATCAGGTGACAACCTCCATTAATTGTCAACCAGGTGACAGCCTCCATTAATTGTCAAAACCCTCAAGGATCCTAGACATCGTTCCTAACTATCTAGTGATGCTTGAACTACGATCAAGGCTTGATTCCTCCGGGATACGTAGGTAGCCTTTCATCAAAGGTCCAGCCATCCGACCACTTTGGTCACCCTGTTTCTTCGTCACTCATCAATAATGAAGTAACCCCTCATAAAGGTTTAGATATCTGACCACATCGGTCACTTCTAGCATATCCCCAGTAGGATCAATTGCTTGACCTCTTAGGTCATTTTCTCTTCTACTTCCCCAGCAAGAGACCAGTTTCTCTTCTCCATTCCTCAGCGGATCTATTCCGAACTACGTCCTGGCTTGATTCCCACTCGGGATACGTAGGTAGCCTTCCAGAGGTTCAGCCACTCGACCACCTCGGTCTCTCAATCCGTCTCGGCATTCGCCAGATCGGATCCTTTTCTATCGACAACCCCACTCGCCTTGCAAGTGACGTTGCCGAGGGGCTTCTGTAAGTACCCAAATCTGGCTCATGCCTTCCGGTTAAATTTCCCGGCAATTTCGGTAAGTTTCCCGGTAATTCCCCGGACCTTCCTAGTGTTCCGGAAATATTCCGGAACTGTTCCAAATCATATAGGGACTGAAAGGGAAGCTTCCCAATTAAGAAACACGTTTTTCTTAATTTGGGAAAACTTCTAGAATTTGCCACCTTGCATGGTTCTAGAAACATGCTGAGTCACAAGGGATAATGCCGCACGGCTGCATTAGCCCAAGGTCTCTGGCCGCACGGCTTCATTGGCCTTATCCAGACTGCCTATAAATAGAGCCCTCCTCTACCCATTTTAACAACAACAACACCACCATTAATCACACATAATACGAAGAAGACACTCCCAAGAGCTGCTGGAAGTCCAAGAAGGTGAAGAAGAAGGCCAAGAAGCCACCTCCCTCCTCCTTGAAGATCCCAAGATCAACCTTTTCACCTAGCTCAATCCTAAGAAGAAGAGGAAGCCATTGGTAACCTCTCACACCCTAAACTTGCATCCTAATTGCTCTATGTGATTCTAATTGCTCATTGCATTTCATATAATTGCTATTATCTTGTTTGGGACTTGGTAGATTAAAGATCATATCTTTATACCCCCTTTCCCCCTTTGCATGCATTAGGCATCCTTTGCCATTAAAGATGTAATCTTTTGAATCAAAGGTGCATCCTTTGCACCTAAAAACCCTATTTTTACATAAAAATATCATCTTCATGCATCCTTTGCATATAAAAAATCCAATCTTTATGATAAAAATGCATCCTTTGCATATGAAATCCTTTTTCAAGCATCCTATGCATTAAAGATCATATCTTTATCCTAAATTAGCATCCTATGCTTTTCAAAATACAATTTTCATGCATCCTTTGCATATTTAAATCCCAATTTCTTCATAAAAATGCATCCTTTGCATAAAAATCATGTCTTTATGCATCCTTTGCAAATAAAGATCATTTCTTTAAATCAAATGCATCCTTTGCCACCCAAAAATGTCATCTTTTCACTAAAAATGTCATTTTTACATGCATTCCCCCATGTCCCCATTAGCAACCTTGGAACGGACCGGTGTAAAAGATCCTATCTTTACATCGTTCCTTCCATAAAGGTTTCATAATTTCTTTAGAAAGGAACAACCTTGAACCCTATATCTCCGATTATCACTTAAGATGAGTATGAAGCATCTATATGAGCTCGACCGTCTTAAAGTGTAGGATTGATGGGCTAAGGACCCTCCTTTTCTAAAGAACCTCATCTTGACTATAAAGAGAGTCATTCTATCGATCATGCAAAGTCCCGAGGTTAAAAATGCAATGATCACAAGTCCAAGATGAGGACGGGATCATAATCCCGAATACATAAAATCCAAGAAATCCCGAGCGATAACCAATAAATGGTTTGTACATCCGGAAGACGACTTGGGACATTCCCCCCCCCTTTTATTTTCAAACACATGCACACAAGAAAGCACGCAAGCAAGCACGATTAATGGAATCTTGGGAGACTTGCTCCGGCAAGGCACCTTGGGTGAACGACGATCTGAAATTGTCAATGGCTTTACTGGAAAGAGATGTTACCGTAGATGTTACCCAACATCTTGGTTAACACACTGACGGACAGCACACACACACCAAAATAAATAGTTTATAAAAACTTTGTGCAGCGGAAATAAATAACACAAGATATAATTTTCTCAAGTTATATAAATATATAACTTGAGTGTGCCTAGATGGCGAAGACTTTATAATCAATATAGCAAAATTACAAAGCCGAAAGTTCCCTATTGCTAATACAATGATAATGCTCTATGGAACTAAATGAGACAAAGAACGAATCCTATCCTTAGCCAACACTATCTTAAACACTCAGTGTTTAAGCTAGAATCACAAGGGAGGAAGGATATGCGAACCAAAGAACTTTGTCTCTCTTGTGCTATGGTGTGTGTGTTTGATATTTAGCCTACTTCAAATGAAACACACCTAGCCTATTTATAGCCTTCCAATGCCTTGGAGGCTACTCCAAAATAACAGCCTTGGACCTTCAGATCGTGTGAGAGGAGTGGAGAGATTTCTTGGCTTGAATTCCTCTTCAAACGCCAACTTCCCTAGAATGTAGCAACCGATTTCTTGAAGCCCAAGTCCATGCTTTATCCCTTGTACTCTCTTGCTTTCTTGGTATTGTACTCTTCAATTAATCAGCAACAACTCCATGACTTGGTCTTCCCACGTTTTTATTCCTTCATCAAATAATATGGACCAAGTAAACATTATTCGTAAATCTTCGTTTACGAATAATTCCTCCAACAACTTCTTCCTTGATTTTAGCATTTAATCCAGCCATATATTTAACCTGAAATATGGACCAAAAAACACATATATCTTGCAAATAATATTAGACATTAGGATATAAAATAATATGGAAAGAATTATTAAATTACAACTCATTAAAGTTCGGGTAACACCCAACTGCCAGTGATAGCACCTGTGGTAACACCCACACCTGCATTAACAATCTCCCCCATAATTTATAATTTCTTTCCAAACTCTAAAGTGCTGATCCCTGCAAGATATTGTTAGCCATCCAGAGCAACTTCATAGTTATCAACTTCCCCATAATCAAGGCATTAACAACTACAATGATTTATCACAAAAATACTAGTTATCAAAACATATTTTCCAAAATAAGTTTTCCAACTAACTAGTAACCTAAAGTACCAAAGATAAATCAAAGTTACTAAGCTACTCCATGTTCAAAACAACCCTAAAAGTTTAAGCACCATAAGCAAATAAAACAAACCACCAAAGTATTTAAAACATGTTCCAAATAAAAACATAAAAGTAAATTGTTTTTCAACCACCAAAATATCATCACCATAAGAGCGGCAACATCAACCTTCAGGCGATGTATTGTACTTACTCTTCTCGTTCATCATCAGCTTCTTCTTCTTCCTCCTGTTCATCCCCTTCTTCATCTCCAGCAGCTAAGTCAGCACCATCAAGCAACATCTCTGCAAAGAAGACCACCGGCATCTCCAACACCACCACCACTTGGACCAGCTCCATCGCACTATCAACTCCCCAGCTTTGGGAAGAAACCCGCCGGATGAATTCATCAAGCAATCTCCTTGAGCTTTGTCCAACCTTGCACAATCTCGGAAATGGTAGAAGTTTGTTTGTGGAGAAATGCCAAAATGTGGTCTTTGGTATTGTTGGTGAAGCATTCCCCAACAAATTGTATACATTAGCAAGAACATGAGCTGCATCTCGTACTCGAAAAACTTGGAGATTTCTGGAGTAACATTTGGGATAACAGATTGAGTAACACCCTTAGCGTAAAACCGCATCACTTGACCCAAATTCATTTATCTTTGACCAAGGAAGATCACCTCGTATCTCACACTCTTGGTATTCTTCTTAGTCACCGGGAATCTATAGCATAGAGATCAAGACTCGGTGTATACTCATCCGACTCTTCAATGGGCAATTTTTGAGATTTCAAAATTTGGAAGATTAAAGAAGGGTAAGGAAACATAGTAATGTCTTTTCTTCTACCCCACGAAGCCAAATGTTTGAAGATCAATCTACCCAAGTTCACTCTTCGATTCTTTCCTAACTTATACAAGATTTCACTTGTTGCAATGTCACATATTGCTCATTAGAAGTAGGAACCCAATTAAATATGCAAAGCTTGTGAAGCACGGCAAAGAGTGAAGTGAGACGGGAAGCAAGAAAATGAACTTTGGTTTTGGGATTAGGATTGGAGGGCCATTCATGCATGACATCATGAGAGATAAACCTAGCAATTTCATCCTTATGAACAATAGGACCATCATCATCCAAATTTGGGAGTCCTAAAGTCTTGTTGATCAAAGAAGGAGTAATAGAAAAAATTTTGTTCCTTAAAAACACCTTTCCAAATTGATCGGACTTTTCATTATCTAGGTTGGCATGAAGGTTGGCATAGAAATTTTTGACTATAGCTTCAACAAATTTCGAAGGATGCAAGTTAGCTTTCAAAAATTTCTAGCCTCCAAGAACTGAAAAACACCATGCTTTTTGAAATCAACCTCGTCAATGTGCTTTTCCTTGAGAATTTTCGTGTCACTATGCCTTAACCAAAACTCCATATTTTCTTTTCGATAAAACTCCAATGAGAAGTAAGGTTTTGGAAAAGCAAGATTCACATCATCAAACTCTTTCTCAAGGAAATCGAGGATTCGTATATGCAAACTCACTAATCGAAGACTTTGAAGCTTTAGAAACGAGAGGATGTTACCTTGGGTGTTGCGGCTTTCTGGGTAACATCTTTGACAAGAAATTCACTTGCTTTTGCCTTTAATGTTTCTTTTCTTAACTTCATACAAGGGCTCTTCTTCCTCAATCTCCCAATCTTCAAAAGTCTCAACAGAGTGGCTCTTTTCCGCATCAGCATGAAAGTCTTCATCCGAAACATGAGCCGAGGAGAGACCAAGAGAAGATTCTTCGTAAACTTCAACAGATCGGAGGATGTGTTGGATTTTGAGGTCCCTTTCAGTGCCTCATTGCGGTGAGCCTACTTGAGCTCCTCTTTTGACAAAGTTGTGCCGAGGGTTTGTGAGCAATGGCTTTTCTTTTTGGCTTTTTGGTTGATGGAACGGGTGGAAGAGGTGGTAAGGTCACAATGGGCAAGGGTTGCGCCATTGTTGTCACCAATGGAGGATCATCAACCGACATTGTCATTGCCGGAGATACATTAAGAGGGGTGGTCGAAGTGTCCATTTGGCTTGGACCACTTGAGCCAACGCCCGGAGATACCTCCAAAGGGGCGGATTGCTTTTTGGTAGGGGTTGCCATGGTTAGGGTTTTAGGAAGGGTTTGGAATTTAGGAAGGTTGTTGATTTTGGAAGGTTTGAGAAGAGAGAGACGGTGACGGAGGGATTGTATATACCGTGTAGAGAGAGAAGGGGATTAGGGCGGTTAGAGAGAGAGGAGAGAAAATAGGGATTTAAGTTAGGAAGAGATAAAATTTAATTGACAAGACTTATCTTACTTCCTCTAATTATCTCCTATGTTAATTAAACTCCCCCTATTTTTTAGCCATTAAAAAATAATTACATTAAATATTTACCTAATCTCCCTTATTTCTAGCCACACAAAATAATTACATTAGATAATTACTCCCCCTATTTTCTAGGCCACACAAATTAAATCAACTACAAAACTCTTCCCACACAAATTAAACATCCGGCCATTATTTTGAAAATATATTTTTTTTTTTTAATTTTTTAATTTTTAATTTTTTAAATATAAAAAAAAATAAACGGAAAATAATAAACAAATACAAATATACCAAGTCCATATGGTTTTTGGAAATCAAATCCCTAGATTTTAGGACTTAGATATTTTAGTTGTTTATCAAGGATAAATTGGTTAGTTAAAGACTTTTTCAAACTTTTAAAACTCTTAAACAATAAAAAGACTTTCAAAGTTTAAAAAATTAATTAACTGAACCGAAAATAAAGAAATAAAAAACATAATATAGCACATACAAATATGTTAATGGCAATGATGGTAACATCTAGGATAACACATAAGATAAAAATCCCTTGATAAATAAATTCAGTTTCAAACACTTGAGGCATAATAAGCTGAGCATTTTTAGACACTTCAGGCATAACAAGCTGAGCATTTTTCATGCACTTTAGGCATTATAGGCCTATATATATATTTTTAAGTACCTTGCTTGTTACTCACGTATCAATACACTTCTTTAAACAAGAAAGCATCGTAGTAACGAGCTCCGTGCTTCGAGTTTTATTTCAAGTGTAAAGACCAAGTGATTTATGCCTTTCAAGTAGGGTACACTGTAGTAGCGAACTCCATGTCCCTAATACTTAGCATAAATCACCTCATACATTCTCATTGGCAAGAGTACATCGTTGCAGCGAACACCGTGCCCCGAGCTCAAGAGAATAGTATGGATAAATGCCTTTGCCTTTTATTTATCAAAAAAAATTAGTGACTTTGTCACTTTAAGCATATGAAGGGAGTTTTATCAAGTGTGTTATTCAGGGTGCTATCCTACCACAACAAAAAGGTCAAGATGTGCACTGTGAGAACTCTCATAGCTCACGTAACTATGGGAACCCTTACAGCAGAGAGAATAAAACCAAACTAGCAAAAAATATGCACTAGTATACATGTGTTACCCCAGGTGTTATCAGCACCCATGGTAACACCTTACTTCAGAGGACAATTTTTAGAGAATGCAAAGACCAAGAGATCTCTTTAGACTAGAGAATCTATCATGGTCTAAGGGTTTTGTGAAAATATCAGCAAGTTGATACTTTGTATCAATATGCTCTATATTTAATATCTTTTTATCTACCATATCTCTTAAAAAATGATGACGGATGTCAATATGTTTGGTACGGAGTGTTGTACAGGATTTTTGGAAATATTAATAGCACTCAAATTATCACAAAGATAAGGTCAAAATATTACTATCAAGACCATAATCATCAAGCATGTGTTTTAACCAAATTAGTTGTGAACAACAACTACCAAACTACATATTCTCGATTCACTGTGGATAATGAAACACAATTTTGTTTTCTACTATACCATGATACTAGATTATTTCCCAAGTAAAAACACCCCCCACTTATACTTTTCCTATCATCCATATCCCCTGCCCAATCCGAGTCACTAAAGCCTACTAAATTAGTATACTATACCAAATCCCTAAATCACTAGTTCCAGATACATATTTAATGATCTTTTTCACAGAATTTAGGTGAGACACTTTAGGATTGGATTGATATCTAGCACATACACACACACTGTACATCAAATCAGGACGACTAGAAGTAAGGTAAAGGAGACTACCAATCATGGAACGATATAGGGTTGGATCAACATCTTCTCCCACTTGATCTTTTCCAATCTTGAGAGAAGTGCCCATAGGAATTTTTGAGCTCTTCGAACCTTCCAACCCAAACTTCTTCACCAGGTTCCTTGCATATTTGCTTTGGGAGATGAAAATCCCTTCACTTGATTGCTTAACCTGCATGCCTAGAAAGAAGTTAAGTTCCCCCATCATGCTCATTTCAAATGTTGATGTCATAGCCTCTACAAAATCATTTAAACAAGTTTTTGATGTAGAGCCATATACTATGTCATCAACATAGATTTGAACCACGACAAGTTCTTTTCCATGTTTAAGAATGAATAAAGTCCTATCTGCTTCTCCTCTAGTAAAACCATATTCTAGTAAAAAACTAGTTAACCTACCATACCATGCACGTGGAGCTTGCTTCAACCCATAAAGAGCTTTATCAAGTCTATACACATGGTGCAGGTTGAAATGGATCTTCAAAGCCTTTTGGTTGTTCAACAAAAACTTCCTCATCTAAGTATCCATTTAAAAAGGCTGCTTTGACGTCCATTTGAAACAATGTGATTTTAAGAAAACAAGCAATGGCCAATAAAAGTCTTATTGACTCAATTCTAGCCACAGTGTGCAAAGGTCTCGTCATAGTCAATACCTTCCACTTGTGTATAGCCTTGAGCCACAAGACGAGCCTTGTTCCTAACAATGTTTCCATACTCATCGGTCTTATTTTTGAAAATCCATTTTGTCCCAATAACATTAGTGTTTGAGGGACGGGGTACTAAAGACCAAACATTGTTACGAGCAAATTGATCAAGTTCATCTTGCATTGCTTGAATCCAAAAATTATCTTTTAAAGCTTCAATCACATTTTTAGGTTCTACGGATGAAGTAAAACAAGAGTATGTTACCTTTGAGTATGTGGTGGACATGCACACATACCTTACCATGTCACGGTCACTAATGGAATTCATACGTCTTGTTTGTACACCCTCATTCACCTCCCCAATTACTTGGGTTGTAGGATGATTCCTACCGATTCTAGGTGGAGGATCTCTTCTCACATTCTCGTGAACCCCTGTTTCAACTCCTTCTTGATCTTCATTTGCAGGATCTGAATCAGATGCTATCTCGAGGTGTTATCTCATCAATGGTAACACCTGCTCGGTTCTGTGTTACTATCGGTGTTAGCACTCGTGGTAACACCTGTGGTAACACCTTCGGACCGACTTCTTCCAACGGCTCCAAGGGTGTCTCTTGAACATTTTCTCTGCAATACTTGAGTGATCATCAAAAACAATATTCATGGATTCTTGGATGGTTTTTAGCCTTAGATTAAATACCCTATATGCACGACTATTTGAAGCATAACCAAGAAAAATGGCCTTATCACTCTTAGAGTCCAATTTTGCTAAGTAGTCCCGATCATTGAGAATGTAACACACACAACCAAAGACATGAAAATAATGAACTTTTGGTTTTCTACCATTCAAAATTTCGTATGGAGTCATGGTTGTGCCGGGTCTTAGAAAAACTCTATTGGCTGTGTGACAAGCCGTATTTAGTGCCTCTGCCCAAAATCTTTTCGAAATTCTTTTTGAAAATAACATCACACGAGTCATTTCAAGTAAAGTCCTATTCTTCCTTTCAGCTACCCCATTTTGTTGAGGTGTTTTTGGGGCTGAAAATTCATGGTGAATACCTTTTCTTTCACAAAAATTTGAAAAAGAAACATTCTCAAATTCCCTCCCATGATCGGACCTAATTCGAAAAATTGAAGCACAAAACATGTTTTTGATCTTAGAGTGCAAGATTTTGAACTTTTCAAAAGTCTCACATTTTTCCCTTAAAAAATAAACCCATGTAAAGCGTGACAAATCCTCAACAATGACATAAGTATATTTCTTGCCCCCAAAACTTTCTATCTCAAGTGGACCCATTAGATCCATATGCAAGAGTTGAAAACAATGTGTAGTACCGGTGTGTTGCTCATTGTGTTGGGCAGCACCATGGGTAACACGAGTTTGTTTCCCTTTGAGACAATCCTCACAAACAATTTTTTGTTTAAGATCAAGACTAGGAATGCCTTGGACAGCATCTAGATTAACAATCTTTTCTATGTTACGAAAGTGAACATGTCCCAACTTTTGATGCCACAATGTAGTGTTATCAAGTTTTGCCGAATGGCATACTTGCTTGTCTTCAACAAGATAACAATTATCACTAGATCTTGTACCTGTCATTACACAATTGTTAATCTTGTCATAAACTTCACAAGTATCTTTATTAAATTTCACCTCTAAGTTGTCATCACAAAGTTGACTAATACTAATTAAATTAGTTACAAGTCCATCAACATGTAAGACATTCTTTAAGGTTGGAAATCCAGACACATTTAGTGTCCCTCTCCCAATGATATTACTCTTGCTCCCACCACCATAAGTTACACTACCCCCATGAATTGTTTCATAGTCTTTTAAAAACAATTTTGTTCTGTCATATGACGTGAACACCCACTATCAAAGTACCAAGAACCTTCAATATTTGTTTTTAAAGCGGTGTACACAACATCACATTTCAGATTAGCTTTTGGTTTCCACACCTTTTTTGAATTTTTACCATTCTCGATCGGGTGTGTTATCCTGTGTCCGGGCAACACCTCGGGTAACACCAAGGGACCGGACAGCTTTTTCGAAACAATATGGCATTTATTTTTAAAATGTCCAGGTGTGTGACAAGATTGACACACCTTCCCTTTGTCACATGGTTCTTTTGAAGAAGAATCTCTGTCAAAAAACCGCTCCTTAACAAAACAATTCTCATTATCATTCATAGACAAAGTAGAAAGAACACTATTCAAAGATTCTTGAAAACCAATACCGCTTCCGAGAGGTGTACTCAAGTTCAAGATCTCATCCAATTTGGTAGATCCGGTGTTGAGCTTCTTCAAGGTGGTTTCGGCTAGAGTCAAATTGCCCTTGACTCTTTCAAGCTCGATTTCTATCTTTGTTGCTTGAACCTCCATATGAGTCACATAGGCCTGGAGTCCTTCATTCTTCTTGGTTAAGGACTTAACCAAATTGTTCTCTTTCTTCCATTCCACGAGCAATGCCTCGTAAAGGTCTTTTAATCCGGAAATGAGGTCATCTTTGCTTTGCTCATCCTCTTGTGTACTTCCCGTATCGGGGTTAGAAGAGCTAACAAAACAAACAAAGATTATTATCACATAATTCATCATACTGCGGGTGTGATCACGGATGTTATCTCAGATCGGATAACACCTTGGGTAACACTTGTCCTTTTCCGTGTTACTTACCGTGACAAACATGGTTGTTTGATCGATTCTACCTCCTGAGATGGTCCTTCATCCTCATCATCACTGAGAGAAACCCATAGGTTCTTTCCTCTCTTCCTTAGAGTATTTGCACACTCATTGGAACAGTGACCCCAACCCGAGCAAGCATGACATTGAATGTATTCAATGTGCTTTGGATCAGACCTTAAGCGATCCGATGATGCTCTTCTTGGGTTCAACTTTGGGTTAGATGGGAAAGTCCTTTTTGGCATCGAATCATAGACCTTGGTTTGCTTCTCCTTTGCTTTCACCTGCATTTTTTCATTGTTATACTTTCTAACCATAGAATTGTATTTTCTAGCAAGTAAAGCAACACTAGCATTCTCATCAATTTCTTCAAAAACCTCATCTTCGTTTTCATCCAAAGAACTCGAGGCTTGAGTTTTCAAAACAACATTTTTCCCTTTAGATGCTTCACTTTGATCTAAGAGATTTAACTCAAAGTTTTTCAAAATACTCATTAAAGAATTGATATCCATAGTTGCAAGATTGTGAGCCTCTTCAATAGATGAAACTTTCATATTAAAACGCTCGGGAAGGGTTCTAATTGCTTTTGAGACAAGTTGTTTGTTGGTAAAAGGTTCACCCAACAATTGACACTCATTAGCAATATCAAATAATTTTTCAAAATAAGAAGGAATAGTTTCATTTTCACCCATCCTTAATCTTTCAAATCTGCTAGTAAGACCCCTAAGCTTAGTTTCACGCACACCGCCATCACCTTCACAAAAACGTTGTAAAATATCCCATGCTTCTTTTGCGGTGGAACCGTTTTGAATAAGTTTGAAAATATGCATATCAACCCACTCAAAAATGGCATTAAGTGCCTTTTCATTGAAACTAGTTTGGTTGATCTCTTCCATGTTCCATTCTCGATTCGGGTTTGACTTGTACGTCACCATCTTCATCGGCAGGTAACATTGGTAAGGAGTAACCATTTGTTATAGATCGCCATGCTCGAAGATCATTTGATTTGATATGCGAGCGTAGACGGATCTTCCAATAACAATAATTCGAGCCATCTAACACAGGAAGACGCTTATTATTAGGATTAGCCGGATCATAAGCCATGACACCTAGACCAAGCACTTAGTATCGTCAAGTGACTCGCTCCGATACCAATTGAAATTGTCAATGGCTTTACCGGAAAGAGATGTTACCGTAGATGTTACCCAACATCTTGGTTAACACACCGACTGACACACACACACCAAAATAAATAGTTTATAAAAACTTTGTGCGGCGGAAATAAATAACACAAGATATAATTTTCTCAAGTTATATAAATATATAACTTGAGTGTGCCTAGATGGCGAAGACTTTATAATCAATATAGCAAAATTACAAAGCCGAAAGTTCCCTATTGCTAATACAATGATAATGCTCTATGGAACTAAATGAGACAAAGAACGAATCCTATCCTTAGCCAACACTATCTTAAACACTCAGTGTTTAAGCTAGAATCACAAGGGAGGAAGGATATGCGAACCAAAGAACTTTGTCTCTCTTGTGCTATGGTGTGTGTGTTTGATATTTGGCCTACTTCAAATGAAACACACCTAGCCTATTTATAGCCTTCCAATGCCTTGGAGGCTACTCCAAAATAACAGCCTTGGACCTTCAGATCGTGTGAGAGGAGTGGAGAGATTTCTTGGCTTGAATTCCTCTTCAAACGCCAACTTCCCTAGAATGTAGCAACCGATTTCTTGAAGCCCAAGTCCATGCTTTATCCCTTGTACTCTCTTGCTTTCTTGGTATTGTACTCTTCAATTAATCAGCAACAACTCCATGACTTGGTCTTCCCACGTTTTTATTCCTTCATCAAATAATATGGACCAAGTAAACATTATTCGTAAATCTTCGTTTACGAATAATTCCTCCAACAACTTCTTCCTTGATTTTAGCATTTAATCCAGCCATATATTTAACCTGAAATATGGACCAAAAAACACATATATCTTGCAAATAATATTAGACATTAGGATATAAAATAATATGGAAAGAATTATTAAATTACAACTCATTACAGTTCGGGTAACACCCAACTGCCAGTGATAGCACCTGTGGTAACACCCACAGTCTGCATTAACACGATCCGTTCTTCCCAAGGGGTAACTTAACCTCCGAACCCATAAAAATCCTTTTTTTCAAAGTTTTGAGGAAATCAAAATGGCGTGGCGACTCCGTTTTTCAAATTAAACCGGATGTCTTCAAACTCGCATGAATTTCCAAATACACCGAAATTTGGGGCACACATTCACACTACCCCTTTCAGTTTTGGATCCGAATTTCACCTCCCTAAAGCTACTCTGCCCAAATTATGCCAGAAACTCCCTCTCTCTCTCTCTCTCATACCAAAACCACCCAATTCCCCTTCAATTCCCTCACCTCTCACCTCTCTTCAACCCAATTCCCTCTCTACTTCCCTATACACTTGAAGCCCCTAAATTCAGCTCTCAGTTCGTGCTCAGATCTCCATCTCGAAGTTGAATTGAAGGCTCCTACACCTAACTTGTTGTAAGAGTTGAGGACTACAAGGGTAACACTCTCCTCCTCTCTCTCTCTCTCATTCATTTGTTCTAATTACTCTCTCTCTCCTTCTCCACTTGATAATCAGGCTCCTTCTGCCTTAAATTATCAAGTGGCAACTACAATCTCTCTGTTTAAATAGCTTATACTTGAGTCCAATTGCTTGATTATGATGTGATTTGCTTGGATTTGCAATTTGGACATCAAGGGAGTGTGGATCTTCCATATCCACACTCCTTTGATTGATTCGTGTTTAATTCGTATTGTTCTTACTGTTTCTGATATAATTGTTGTGTATTTGCTAGATTTGCATCTCAGTTTGTGAGGTACCTGCAGATGGTAAACATATGTCACGCGACACATGTGGACATGAGGAGTCGTGTGTCACGCGACATGTCGTGACCATATGCAGGGACCATATTTCAGTTGTAGCTTATTTTGTTCAGTTGTTTTAGCATTTAGTTTCATGATTATGTTGTTCAGTTCTTAGATCTGGTTTTGCTTGATTCATCTGGAGATTTGGTGATCTGTTTGATTGTGAGCCTCTGCAAGGTGACCATTGATGTCACGCGACATATTGGGACAAGGGAGTCCTATGTCACGCGACATATGTGATCCTTTGCAGAGGACCTGTTTTCTCTTGTAATCTGTTTCTTGTTGATGTAAAGGGATGTGGCCTCCCGAACAATTGGTCTACAAGCTGTAATGATCTCTCTTATTCAATAAAATTCATGATTATCGCACTTGTCTATTATCTTTGTTTGCACAATCTCTTTGAATTATTTGGATGTCTAGATTAGAAAGACTCGTCTACGGATGAGGCGTGTTGGGTGAACTCTTGGTTCTTCCCAACACGTAACCTGACCCCCGAACCCACTCTCTTTCAAAAGGTTTTTTAAAGTGCACCTCTAAGCATGGCGTGGCGACTCCTTTTTTCAAACTTCCGAATTTTTCGGGCGAGCGCACATTCAGTGGCGACTCCGCTGGGGACATGCTTTTTGAAAACCTGTTTTTCAAAACTAAGTGGGTCATGCTTTCATTCGTTTAGACATCCAATGTATTCATTCTATGTGCATTCTTGATAATCATGTTCGATACATGCATTTTATGAGATCTTGCAATTTGTATGCCTTTGTTTGTTGATTGTGGTTTATCTGTTGTTGCTTTGCTGGTTGGTTTCATTCCTTGCCAACGAGAGGCAGGGGCTAATCTCGGTTTTGCGGGAGTAAGGTTCGGTGACTTGCTTGAGTCGTGCGACATCTTTGTTCTTTGTCTGTGTCACGCGACAAGTTTTGTCCTTGGACGGGCTTCGGAGTTACAGTTTGAGGCGGTCCCTTGAATCAATAAAGAGATTGCTCAGATGACTGTTGTTCCTTTTCTTCCTTAGGAGTTGCGTGTGTGTTTTCCTTTTTTCTTAATAAATAAAATGAATAAATGAAAAATTTTTGTTTTTGTAAATAAAAGAATATAGTCATCCGCACACTACATCACATAGTTTTAGAACTCTCCGGTGCGACGGACGGCATCGCGGACGGTGATAATATTCGCCTACGTTTGAGCGCCTAATGTCAAACCTATCCCCCTAGCGCGCTTAGGTGGCACCACACTATAACCTTACCCACGGTTGGTTTTTTGACATGACGTTTTAACTACACCAAAATGGTTTGTTTTGAAATTTCCAAATAAGTTCTATTACCTCCCTCAAAACCCCGCACCTTGTGGGCATGTTGCCAATGTAACATGGTTTCACGTGAGGACATGTCACTTCCGTGGCGCGTCCTAAACGAGAGATCATGCCGCATTGTCACCATGCACCGACGAGAGGTCATGCCGGATTTTTCTTGGAAATTCCCCAAGAATACCCGTTATGCTGCCCAAATTTCCCTAGAAATTGGGGCTACTCGTCCGTTCCACATCGTGTTAGGTTTTGTTTAGGTAACATTACTTATTATTAATTTGAAATGCAAAACATTTAGTGTAATTTGAACGTTGCGTCCCTAGGTTTTCCCAAGGTATAGTTAGCATAAATAAAGGATTAGCCTTTCCCAACCGTTCTTAGGATTTAAATCACTGATTTATACTTGAAGATAAATAAATTGTTTGCGTGAGTCTGTTCTCTCCGTTTCTTCTCCCTCTCCCGTATTCCCTCTTCCTTTCCCTACCTCATAAACCCTTATATATACCCCTGCAGCTACGGCGAGTTGGAGTCGATCATCCGTACTGGGAGCTCGTTTAGTTCGGGTTGTCAGAGAAGTTTTAGCAGTTTTCGAAGCCTTAGTCAGTGAAGAATAAGAAATGGCAGGGAATGGAGATTTGTTTGTTGCTCAATCCGCTGGAGGTTCAAGTCCGATAAGTCAGCCAAGCCTGAATGATTTGTCTACAGATGAGTTGAGGTTGAACTTGGAAGCCGCTTTGACCCGGGAGCGTGAGGCCCGCCTGTCAGCTCAAAATGCTAAGATTCGAGAAGAAGAGGCCCATAACCGTTTCGTGGAGGCCATGAGAGCCCGAGGGATAGCGATGATCCATAGGGAGGATGGTTCCTATGAGTAATTTACTGAAGAGGGCAACAACGAGACCGGACCTATTTCCCCTATCCAGCCTGTTCCAACCAGTTACAATGCTATGCCTCCTCCCACAAGCTATGTTCCGCGCCCCGAGCAAATGTCATCTCCAGGTTTGATCCCGAGTGTCCAAGGAAAGTTTCCTCCCCCTTCTTCCCAAGCATATAATCAGGTGGCTCAACCAGGTCCAAGCAAGAATGGCGGTCATCCAGTGAATTTCCTTGATCTCACTTCTTCTCCGGCTCCCAATGTTCCGATGCCACAGGTTCAGTACGGGTCTCAGTTTCGAGCTGGTCACTCCCAACCTCAGTTCAGTGTGTATCCCGAAGACTATCAGGGTGGTCAGTATGGTGTGCAACAGAATGGTCAATATCGGCTCTCAGGAAATCAGATTTACCAAGACAGTGTTCCGAAGTATCAGCCGTCTCAACTCCAAAGCAGTTTTCCTCAGCCAGCAGTGTGTTCTACCCATACTCAGCATCTTTATGGCTCCACTCCATATTCAGCTCCGTGTGTTAGCACATGTTTCTCTTCTTTTGGTCAAATCAGAGGTCAGTCAGCGCAGTACAGTTCCCAGAACCCCAGCATGCAGTTTAATGGCTATGATATGTATGGAAACAGAATCCCTAGCTCTGTTAGTTTGTTGGACAGTAATCTTGGCATTCCCAGCACCCTCGGTCTCCCACCGGCCACTTTGCCTGTTGGGCCTAATTCCAATTTCCCCGTACCTTCCTCAACAGTGGCTCCCGCTATCCCTCAGATTCCAGGACTAACTCCAGAAGTAACGGCCTTACTAAAACAGATGCAATAGCAGATAGACAAACTGACTGTTGGTTCTAGCGGTATCAGAGTGGTGGATCCAGCCCAAGTAACACCTTTGCCTCACAAATTCAAGATGCCGAAAATGGACTTTGATGGTACTGCTTGTCCGAAAACGCATATAGATACTTATGTGATGACTATGGGCGCGATGGGTTGCACGCCCGAGTTCATGGCTTCCCACTTCCATTTGACTTTGAAAGGACCAGCTCTTACATGGTTTTTAGCCCTGAAACAAGAATGCCGCTCTACTTGGAGCCAGTTTACGGAGACCTTTCTGGAGAAATATAGAGGCAACTTGGAATGGCGCACTACCCGGGATGATTTAGTGGGAACTATCCAGAAGGCGGATGAATCAATCACAGAATTTTACAAGCGTTGGAATGCTAAGCTCAATGAGTTGTCGGAGCCAATCCCCCTCCAGGACCAAAAGGACATTTTCTTGTCGTGTGTGAAGCCGATACTTAGAGAAGCCATTGGGAAAGGATGGTATCCAGACTTGCGGGAGATGGTCGGCATGGGAGCTAGAAGTGAAAATAAATTGTTTAATCAAACCCCGAATGTGAGTGGAAACAGCGGTAGTGGAGGTTTCAGATATCGGACAACAAACCCAGTCTCAGCCATGGCACCAAAAGGAAGGGAAACAATGAAAGATAATATTGTTAACAACCTGCAAGGAGGGGGTAATAACGATTCTAATGGTGGAAGATTCCAACCAAGGCCACAGAGAAAGTTTGATGATTTGGGTATGACTACAGAGGAAGTGTACAATGGATTGCTCAGGACGGGCATGATAAAGCCATTGGAGAATTACAGGCCTGCTAATCCCAATCCTAACCTTGATACAAGCAAGTATTGTCGGTTCCACCAATTCCAAGGACACACCACCAACATGTGCCTCACTCTCAAGAGAATCATTCAAGGGCTTGTGGATGAGAAGAAAATTGAGAAATCCCCTCGTCCTAATATCGTCAACAACCCGTTGCCCGACAACACCGTGAACCTCATGGATTTTGGCCAAGATTACTTTGTTAATGTAATAGAGTTTGAGAAGTCGATAGTTGAAAGTGATAGTGCTGGTTGTAATGAGAATGTGACTGCTGTAATCCCTTTTTCTGGTGAAATGAAAGATAATTTCTGTTATGTTTTGTATCTTGATGATCTTTATGGTTTGAATAATACTGCTGATTTTGACGATTATGAAGAGCATGTGATTGCCACCACTATGTCCTCCGTGATTCCTAGAGATTCTCCAATCTCTCTAGAGGAACTCAGGCTAGCGGCTAATGTAGAGGCACCATTGTCTATAAATGAGATAAGGCGAGCGACAAAGACGCCATATAGCACTCGTCCTGTTCCAATTTCGCTAACAGAGCTCAAGGAAGCTAGTAAAGATTTTGTGGTTGAAAAAGATTCAGAAATTAATTTGTTGACTCGGTCCGGGAGAATGTTGGGAGCAGATAAGATAGATCCATCCGGGAAAGGTAAAGCTGTTGCAGTTTCAAATCCCCAGTCTTCTCAGAATCCATACAGATCAACCAGGGATGAAGAAGTACAGGAAGATCCAATCTTGACACAACTGAAGAGAACCCAAGCCGATATTTCCTTATGGTCTCTCCTCACATCCTCCTACCCTCACAAGTTGAAGTTAGAAGAAGCCTTGTCCAAAACAAAAGTTTCTATCAATGCCACCCCAGACGAAGCCTGTCAGCTGATCGGAACTGCACAATATGGGAACATCATTACTTTTACGGATCTTGATCTGCCTGCTTTTGGTGCAAAGCATAATGAATCCCTGCACATCACACTACCCCTGGAAGGACGACGGATTCCCCATGTGTTGGTAGACAATGGGTCGGCTATGAATGTGCTCCGTGCTAAAATGATGAGTATGTTAGATATCAATGCGCAGAACCTTAAACCATCCAATCAAACCATAAAGGCCTATGATTCCACGTCTAGGGCAGTATTGGGAATAATCTCTTTGAATTTGATGTTTGGAGGTAAAGAGATGATGGTGGATTTTCAAGTTATCGATATTCCGGTCACATTCTCGGCGCTATTGGGCAGACCTTGGATTCATGAAATTGGAGCCGTAGCCTCTACTCTTCACCAATGTCTAAAGTTTGTGCAAGACGGAATCCTGACGACCATTTATGGTGATAGCGTTACGATCGGGGAAACCAGCACTAATACCTTGCCAGTGATGGAAATTAAACTCGACCAAGAGAACTTGATGCTTAGCGGCTTTACGATTGAGAAGCCCAAAGGACAGGTCTGCACCATAGACTTGACGACTTCCTCCGACAAGATCCCTGCAGTGTTAAAAATGATGAGAGGCATGAGCTATATCCCTGGTCTGGGGCTGGGAAAATGTCAGCAGGGACCGTGTCACCTTGCGATGCCAGAAGCCAAGAGGAACAGTCTAGGCCTAGGGTACGCTGTGACGAAAAAAGATAAGATGTACAACAAGACTGAAGCTTTTAAGGAAAGGATGACCTCATCGGCTGGTAAGAGGTACAGTACAAGAGGCCTGAGATGCGCCCATACGGTTGGTCCTTAAATAAGCATTTTGTCAAAGAAGATGGTGATATGTTTGTTTGTCCCGAACCAAAGTTGAGCCAAATGGAAGATAGAATGAGAACGATCCGGAAGTTTGCTAGCAGCCAAAACCCGGTGAAAGAAATGTTTGACAGTTTGCCCAAAAGGCCAGGTGTGACCGCCACCTACGAGAACAGTTAATATGATTGGGGACCCGATTACGTAAACCAGCTCGAGAAGCTCGCTCTGGATGACTCTGTCGTGCACAAAATCCGGGGTGCGGACCCTTTAGATATTGATGGTGATTTGGCAAAATTGTTTGAGAATCAGGGGCTGTCAGAATCCGAGAATGGTGTGTCTACAGAGAAGTTGCCTGCAGAAGGGTTTGTTCTTGTTGAAGATCTCGGAGATTTGATTGACTTTTCCTCAGATAGTGAGGTGGTAGCCATGTTGGAGTTTGAAAAGGGGCTAGTGGCGGATTTGAATGGTTTGAAGACCGTCGCAGAGGAGCCGCTACAGAACTGGACTTCATTTCAGGGACCAGTTGCAGACAGGGAGACTATGATCGAAAAGCTTGGGCTCAAACCTCGTCCTTGTCCATCTAAGTCTAAATCTGTTCCCCGTGTCCTGAGTCAGTCCCCAGAGTCTCTTGTGATTGAATTTGAGTCCTCTGATCAATCTGATGTCCTCACGACAGAAGATCGTCTTCGAGTTGTAAACACTGTGTTTCCCTATGCTCTGAATAAAATGATTGATCTTTCTGAGTATCCCGTGATTGCCAATCTAAAAATTGAACGCTTAACTAAAGTTAATCATCACGATTTAAAAATAATTAAGCCAGATTCAATTGAAGATAATGCAGACCTAATGGATGAACAAACTTTAGAAAATAATTTAAAGCAGGTTTGCGAACAAAAGGAAAGTCGGGCCCAAGCTGCCGATGAGGTATTGACAACAGTGAACCTGGGAACAGCCGAAGAAGCCAAAGAAACACAAATTGGTAGCTTCTTCTCTGGAGATGAGCAGGTTGCCCTGATTGAATTGCTTAAGGAGTTCGTAGACGTCTTTGCCTGGTCCTACAAAGACATGCCTGGGTTGGATACTTCTATTGTAGAGCACTGGATACCCCTGGATCCAGAGATTAAGCTAATAAAGCAGAAATTGAGGCGGATCAAGCCCGAGTGGTCCTTGCAAGTCAAAGAATAGATTGAGAAACTCTTACGGGTGGGTTTTATCAAGGTGACTGAATATCTGACTTGGCTGGCAAATATAGTGATGGTCACAAAAGCGAATGGGAAGGTTCGAGTTTGTGTAGACTTCCGGGATCTTAACAAGGCCAGTCCCAAAGATGACTTCCCCTTGCCAAACATCGACATGCTGGTAGATGCAACCGTGAACTACGAAGTCAAATCCTTTATCGACGGTTTCGCAGGCTATAACCAGATTAAGATGGCAGAAGAAGATCAAATCAAGACGGCATTTATTACTCCTTGGGGTACTTATTGTTACACTGTGATGCCGTTTGGGTTGAAAAATGCTGGGGCTACCTACCAGAGAGCAGTCACCACCCTGTTTCATGACATGATCCACAAGGAGATTGAAGTGTATGTGGACGATATGATTATTCACTCGAAAGGGTCGAATGGACAACACTTCACGGATTTAAGGAAGTTCTTCAGCAGACTTCGGGAGCATTCTATGAGGTTAAACCCAGCCAAGTGTACCTTTGGGGTTATCCGGGGTAAAGTTTTGGGCTACATGGTGTTGGGTATGCATGTTTTTAACCCTCCTATTTTGTATTAGATTTGATTGATTCCATAACCTCCTTTTTATTTTAAGGACTTTAGGACCCTATGTAATGAAGCTTAGACTTCAATTTTTAGCTAAGTCCATTTTATAGATTATGTTAAAATTAGGCTTGAAGACTGGCTCAAGAATCATTGAATCTTAGGATTGCAGTTTCAAGGGTTTCAGAACCGCCCTTTTAGAACCTCTTGGAAGAACCGCCTTTTTGCCTTGTGATTCCCTTCATCTGAAACCGCTTGAACAACAAGTGCAAACCGCACTTGGAAATCCTTCTCTGGTGGAACCGCCTTTCTCCAGAACCGCTCCAATGATTGGCTACTTGGAGTGAACCTCACTTGACCGTTGGAATCCACGTCAGCAATATCAAAAGTCAACTACCATATCTTGTCACGTGACTACTTTTCAGACAAGATCTGCAAGGATCTTGAAAAGGTGACAGATGTCCTAACCACCTTGATTGCGGTGAGGTACGATCGGCTTTACTGCATCAATAGTTCCAAAGGACAAAAGTGGTTCTTTGTGGACCAATGGGATTGCATCAAGCTTGTCCTTACAACAGCTGTATCCAACGGCTAGTTTCTTGATGCTTGGGTATAAATACCCCTAATCTTCACCATTTGAAGATCGCTTGAATCTTGAGAAATTGCTGTGTTCATGTAAAGTTGAAGCTCTACCCAGAAATTCTAAGTCCTTTGAATCT
Organism: Adenophora triphylla var. japonica; assembly: GCA_022495995.1. Taxonomy (NCBI): domain Eukaryota; kingdom Viridiplantae; phylum Streptophyta; class Magnoliopsida; order Asterales; family Campanulaceae; genus Adenophora; species Adenophora triphylla. The sequence continues at coordinate 52,949 of JAFEMH010005795.1, forward strand.
TCATCTTCATACTTCAAGAAATATTCCCCAGCCCAGAAATCAAGCCTTAACACATTCAAGAATCATTGAGCTCTACATCTCTCAGATTTAAAGAGCCTTGATCTTGAACACACACACACCTCACTTGTTTAAACACATAGTTTATTCATTTGAGATACATTGGTTATAGTCTAGGATTTGTTCTTCATAGAAAAGATTTTATTGTACTTTGTAATCTCTCAAATACTCAATATAAAATCTCTCTTAGAAATCCAAGACTAACCATCTTGGTAGTGGACGTAGATCGTTTATCGATTGAACCACTCCAAATAGCTTGTTCATATACTTTCTGCATTTATATTTCTTGTGCTTGCTAATTATTTATCTCTGTCTTTGTTTGATCTTTATATAGTTATCCTTATTGTGAAATTGTGTTTGGAGTTAACATTGTCTAGACTTCACTTTTGCAAACTGCACTTTCAGTAAACCTCACTATCAAACCGCTTTGCAAAACTGCCTCTCTCAAAACCGCTTTGTAACTTCATTATTCCGCTGTGCATTTTATAACTCTACTTGCAGTTTCCTACACTGCAAGCGGTTTTGTAAGTATAGAGGATTAGTTTTAAATTGAGGGCGAAAAATTTATTACAGCTATTCACCCCCCTCTAGCTGTATTTTCACCCTTGTTGCCACCTTTGGGACCAATAAGTGGTATCAAAGCTAACACATTTTAAAACCACTGTTTTTCAAGCTTAACAGCTTGTGTGCCGATTCAATATGGCAACCTCAAAGACAATAACTACTGTTAACTATTCACACATTCCAATGTTGGACGAAGACCACTTTGACATCTGGAAGTGCCGAATGCTCATTCATTTGGAAACTATAGATGAAATGCTGGTGGAGTGCGTGATCAATGGCCCGTTAGTTCCAATGAAGGCCAACACAGATGCAACCACCAGTGCAACAATTCCAGAGGTCAAAAAGCCAAAAGAAGAGTGGTCGGATGAAGAGAAGAGATTGGTTGCCTTGGACTGGCAAGGCTAGGTTCATCATTTACGGAACCCTCCCGTATCAACTCTACGAAAGTGATGTACCTCAAAATCGCAAAGCGAGATGTGGGATGCCATAGAGAGCTACCTCGAAGGTGATGAAGAGTGCAAGGAAAACAAATTATACACTGTTGAAAGATCCTACAACAACTTCAACAGAAAATCCAACGAAACCTTGCGTCAAACCTACGATCGCTATGTTGAGGTAGTTAATGCTTGTAGATCTCTTGGTAAAACTTTAACCGATAAGGAAATCAATATGACTTTCCTATACGCTTTAGGTTCTAGATGGGTAAATAAGGCTACCTCTCTAGAAGACTCCAAAGTATTGGGTACTTGGTCGTTAAGTAACTTGTATGCCAATCTTAGAGTCTATGAACTTAAATTAAATCATATTGAAGAGATAGAAGGGAAAACCAAATCGCTTTCTATGTACGTAGTGGAACATGAAGAGAAACCATCCACATCCAATCAAACCACTTGATCCTTCCATATCAACCTCATCACTCATCGAGATGGATGATGATGATTTTGCCATGTTTGTGAAAAGATTCCAAAAATTTAGAAAATCTTCAAAACCTCTCACAAAATCATTTTCAAAAGGCAAACCTCCTGCAACATTTTCTAGAGCTGCGAGATACAAAGAAGAAGAGTGACTTGGTTTGCTACAAGCGTAGGAAACACTGGCCACTTTGCATCTGAGTGTCCACGGCCTAAATATGAATACATGAAAAAGAAAACTTTTCCTTCGAAATTTTCTCATCGTAAGGGAATGGTTGCGAGGAGGAAGAGAATTCCAAGGAATTAGCAACTTGGATTGAAAGCAGTTACGAGGATGGAAGTGACGGTGAAACCGAAGAGGTTAACCTGCGCTTAATTGCGAAGCTTCGATGACTCGGATTACGAATCATTTGAGTTGCACGATATGGAGGAAAAGGAGGTTTTTGCAAAACTTCCAAATTATAAATTGGATGATGATATTAAACTTACCCCTAGCATTAAGATAGGAAATTGTTCGTATTCACGTCCCATTTTCTCATCTAAAGCTGCTCCACCTTCAAAAGCTATTCCAAAGAAAATTTTGAAAAAGGTGGTGGAAGAGGTTTCTCCCATGGAACATGAAAGGATGTTCAAGGAAGCTGAAATCGTGATCCATCAATTCTCTAATCTTAAGAAAGCCTTAAGCTTAGCTCATGATGAACTTAATGCATACAAGACGGAGAAAAGCGTGATGAGGTGCTGAAATTTCAAATCTTAAGGACCAAATCGAAGTATGTCTCCTCTTGCGTCAGAACCGCATCCTTGAAACTAAGGTTGCTGCACTTCAACTCCGGAATGATGACTTGGTAACCCAAATCAACGATCTCCAAAAGATTATTGATTCGTGGCTCAAGTCTCAATCCACCAAGGATAAAATCATGGACTCCCAAGTTCCTCCTGGAATTAAGGAAGGCCTAGGTTTTGGATGCGAGGAAGAGGAGAAGTGTGCATCCTCGAGTGAAAAGGATGAGGAAATTTTGGAACTAACTAAAGAAATTCCTAAGGGAAGCATGCTAAAGGAAAGGGTAAAGGACGACAAATAAATTATGTCTACCCTAAAGGAAAGCAATATGGAAAGAATTACGTATTTGAAACCTAAGGATTACGTGGAAGCGGTGAAGAGGAAATGGCTTATGGAATTGGTCGCATACACTGCTCCAACCGCTCACAGTGGAAAAGGTGGTCTTTGCCAACTCCGGTCGACCGCGCATCTTCTTCGACCGCTCCTCCCGCCCTCAAAAGCGAGAATAGCGTTCCCGAAATACGTGGTCAAACCAAAGCCTGTTCCCTTTATCTCGGCCGGACTCTTAGCTGGGAACCGCTCCTCCAAAACCGATTCCTTGTCCCAAACCGCATGCAACTCCTAAGAAGAGTAAGGAGTTAGTAAAACCTCATGAAGCTTGTAGCTATTATAAATGTTACGTGTGTGATGGTTTAGGTCACAAGGCTGCGAGAATGCCTTTTGCGGTTCACATCCAATGCCGGGAAGAGTAAACCTCCTTCATCAGCGAGGTGTGGGTCGTAAAGGGTTGCTAACTTCAGGACCCAAGGAATAAAGGGGGACCTCGTTCTTAATGTTTACATTTCAGGTCCTCTGCTTCATGGCTGGTCACTCCAAGGATAATGAATGGTATCTTGACAGTGGCTGCTCAAGACATATGACTGGAGATAGATCATTACTTGAAGATGTCGTTGAAGCAAGTGGTCCGTCTGTAACCTTTGGTGACAACAACAAAGGAAAGACCATTGGATATGGTGTTATAAGGAGAGGAAACCTAACCATTGAGAAGGTTTCTCTTGTTGAAGGACTCAAGCACAACCTCCTTTCAATTTCTCAATTTTGCGACAAAGGAATGCTTTGCAACTTCACGTCATCAAACTGCTTTATCAAAGATAGCATTTCCGGCGTCACCCTACTCACAGGGATTCGTAAGAGTAATATTTACATTATCGATCTAAATTCTGCATGTAGTATTACTAATCTCTGTTTTGTAGCTAAGAATGTGAGCGAAAATAGTTGGCTATGGCACAAGAGGTTGAGCCACTTGAACTTCAAGTATCTTGCAAAGATTGGTAGGGAAAACCTCGTTCGTGGTTTACCCAAAGTGGCTGACCACCATCCAGAGAAATGCAGTGCATGCCAGCTTGGTAAGCAGTCTGCATCGTCTTTCACCAGCAAGACCGCTCCATCAACTTCAAGATGCTTACAACTGCTTCACATAGATTTGTTTGGACCCGTAACCACTGCCGGCATTGGAGGAAATAGATATACCTTAGTGGTGGTGGATGATTACTCAAGATATACGTGGGTTGAGATGATGATTTCCAAAGATGAATGCTATGAGATTCTCACCGCACTTTTTAGACGGCTCCAAACTTAAAAGAAGACGACATCGTTAGTGTTCGATCGAGATAATGGAACGGAATTTAAGAACAACGGTGTTGCTCGGTATTGTGATGACCATGGGATTGATCACAATTTTTCAACATTGGTGTTCCACAACAAAATGGGGTTGTGGAAAGGAAGAATAGGGACGTTGATTGAAATTTGGAAAGACAATGATATACGAAGCGAAGCTACCTCGGTATTTTGGGTGAAGCAATCAATACCGCATGCTTCACTCAGAACCGCTCCCTCATCAACAAAACCTATAATAAGACTCCCTATGAGCTTTGGCGAGGAAGAACCCCCAACATTGCATTCTTCAAGATCTTTGGGCCAAATGTTTTGTCCTCTACAACGGAAGAGAAAATAGAGGTAAATTCGGAGCTAAAGCCGACGAAGGTATTTTTGTTGGGTATGCTAAACATTCAAAAGCTTTTCGTGTTTTCAATAAAACTAGTTTAAAAATAGTTGAGTCTGTCCATGTTACTTTTGATGAGCATTCTCTCCTTGAGCCACATTTGGCTCCAAATGTTCTTGATGATTTTGTTGAGCATAATGAACCGGGTGAACCATCCCAAACCGCACTTTGAACCTCAACCGCAAAATCCGGCACCCTCAAGCTGAAATTCCCTCAAACCGCACCTTTGAAACCGCACAGAAGTTCCTACTCCGGATGCAACTCCTAGGGAAGAAGAAGTTGAGAATTCCCCTATCCGGCTTATAGAACCTCTTCGTCAACTTACTTTCCATGACTTATTTGAAGGATCTAACGACGTTCCAATTGAAGATCTTGACAAACCTCGGTCCAACCGGACTTACCCCGGAGGTTCGTGAAGTCGGCGGTCACCCTCTCACAAATGTGATTGGTGATCTATTTTAGGTGTTCAAACAAGGAGATCAAATTATGACGAGCATACTTCACTTTTATCTCAAGTTGAACCCAAGAAGATTGATGAAGCACTCCAAGATTCTAGTTGGGTCGTTGCTATGCAAGAAGAACTCAATCAGTTTGAAAGATGCAAGGTCTGGACTTTGGTGCCTAGACCTCAGGATCAAGGAGTGATAGGAACTAAGTGGGTATTTAGGAATAAGATGGACGAGAATGGAAGCATCACTAGGAATAAAGCAAGGTTGGTTGCACAAGGATATAGGCAAGAAGAAGGAATTGATTATGATGAAACTTTTGCTCCGGTTGCAAGATTGGAAGCTATCGAATTTTCTTAGCCTACGCCTCTTTCAAGCATTTCAAGTTATATCAAATGGACGTAAAGAGTGCATTCCTCAGCGGCGAAGCAAGAGGCCGTGTATGTTGCCCAACCGCACGGATTTGAAGACTCCAAATTTCCCAATCATGTCTACAAACTCCAGAAAGCTTTGTATGGACTTAAGCAAGCTCCAAGGGCATGGTATGAGACTCTTTCTAAATTTTTACTAGAAAAAGGATTTAAACGTGGTAAAATCGATACAACTCTTTTTATTGCCAAATATAATGAGCATACTTTACTTGTTCAAATATATGTCGATGATATTATTTTTGGTTCTACTAATGAGTTACTTTGTAAGCGTTTCGAAAAGCTAATGAAAAGCAAGTTTGAGATGAGCATGATGGGAGAATTAACGTTCTTCCTCGGGCTTCAAATCAAGCAATGCGAAGAAGGTATTTTTCTCAGCCAAGCCAAATACACCAAGGAGTTGATAAAGAAGTTTGGATTAGAAAATGCTAAAGCATATGATACTCCTATGGCCACCGGCAATAAGCTAGATAAAGATCTCAAAGGTAAGAAAGTTGATCAGACTTTATATCGAGGTATGATCGGCTCATTACTTTACTTAACTGCTAGTAGGCCCGATATTATGTTCAGTGTACGTGTATGTGCTCGCTATCAAGCGAGATCCTAGAGAAGCACATCTTATTGCGAGTCAAGCGTATAATCCGCTATTTATACGGAACCACTAACCTAGGACTTTGGTATTCCAAAGATTCGAACTTCGATCTTGTAGGTTATTCAGATGCAGATTATGCAGCCTGCACTATTGACAGGAAAAACACTAGTGGTACTTGTCATTTCCTCGGGAATAGACTAGTTGCTTGAGCCGGCAAAGAAGCAAGCATCGGTTTCGGTGTCAACCACGGAGGTGAGTACATTCTTCTTGGTAGTTGTTCTTTGTCAAATCCTTTGGATGAAGCGGCGGTTGGTGGACTATGGAATCCATGAAGGGAATTGCCCCATCATGTGTGACAACACTTCAACAATTTCGGTCTCCAACAACCTGTCATGCATTCCAAGACCAAGCACATAGATATCAAGTATCATTTCCTCAAAGATCATGTGGAGAAGAGGAATATCCATTTAGAGTACGTGGGGACAGACAACCCAGTTGCGATATCCTCACAAAGGCTCTTGACTCCAAGAGATTTTCTTTTCTCGGAAGGAGAAATGGGTATGCTTGAACTTAAATAAATTCCATACTTTTTATTGGCTAACTTGTTTGTTGAGTCTAGGTTGAAATTCCTTTTGGAATCAAACCGCTTACATTGAACCGCTTGTGTCAAAACCGCAAGATTATCCAACCTTTGCATGCAAACCGCAAGTTCCAAACCGCTCATGCGATCGACCGCTTGGATCAAAACCGCGTTTCAACTAGAAGTAAACTCTGTCTATTTTTATTGCTTATCTTAATTTAAAAAAAAAAAAAAAAAAAAAAAAAAAAGCTGTTCAAATTCCTTTATTTTTTTTTTGTCCTTATTTTTGACATAAGGGTATTTTTGCAAAATATTTCCCTCAAAAATTCAAAATTTTAAGAGCATTTAATGCTAAGGGGACATGAGCATTTAAAGCCTTCATGTCAGCCGTCATAGAGAGAGGTGCAGAAGGTGAAAGGGTGCAACAGTTGGGTTAATTTCAATCATTCCTTCTGAACCAACTGCCTGCCCCCCTTCACCCTATATAAACCTATGTTGGTGAAAACAAACCTTTCTTCTGCCAACTCTGCAACTGTACTTCCTACCAACTCTTTCTCTCTCTAAAACTCTTCACAAAAACCCTCCATTTTCTTACTTTTTCATCAATGGCCTCTACTTCAACAAGACATAGAGCATCTACCACTGCTAGGGCAAAGAAACCTATCTTGGAAATGGTAACAAATCTCTAACCCTAACCTTTAATTTCTTCAAAATCTGCCATGGATGAACTCATAAACTGTTCGTATGCCCTGTTTAGATTTTTGATGATTTTGAACTGATTTCTTGACTATTTTTGTTGATAATTGTTGGGTTTTGCTCGTATTTATATATGGATTTAATATATGTAGTTTATTTCATGATCAATCCATGTTTAGAACACCTATTTTGTGATTTTCAGTTTATTTACTTCGAAAACCCATTTTAGTGTTCTTGAAGTTTGTTGATGATTAAGGTAAAGGATAAATTTTTAATGATATATTGTTAATCTCCTTCCCAATGTGATCATTTTGATATATTATTTGCTTATTTTGGTTAAGTTTCATGAATCTCTGTTCTTGGTGTTCTTGAATGTTCTTGGTGTTCTTCACAAAACCCATGAACTGTTCTTGAAAAATCATATATTTTGGTTGCCTTGATTCTGAGAAAGTGTTTTCCAACACTTAGAATATTTTTCAACTTTTTCAGAAATTTTGGATTTTACTTTGGTTTGAAACCGCGTGCATGCAACCGCTTAGGAATCTTTGTTTCAAACCGCTCCTCTCCTATTCAACCTAAACCGCATGTTCTAAAACCGCATTTTCAAATCTTTAGAAACCACATCTTTGTTTATTTCCTTTCCAATGTTTTTGAGATTTTACTAAGTATATAAATTTGGAAACCAAGAAATTCCTCTCTAATCACTGCTTGTAGTGTGGGATAAGTTTGGATTACAATGCCACGTACCTAAGTAATTTTTTTCTCAAAATCCTCATTATTTGTTTAAGTATTCATGGTTTCACTTGGGGTTTGAAATTTTCAAACCGCACCATTGCTCAACCGCTTGCTGCTCAAACCGCATGTGAACTATGAATACACAAATGGATCTAACATTTGAAATTTTAATTTATAGGATCCAACTACCTTCCTATCTGGATGGGAAGTTAATGAGGAAGAGCTCAAAACTGATGCTCTTGGAAGGGAGTTGCTGAGGAAGCTAAGAGTTTCAGGCATCCTACCGCTCTTCACCAAGAAGCAGAACTTCATCGTGCCCTCCTTTGTTGATCAATTCTTTGCAACCGCTAAGAAGGATTCCATAGTTCTTGATCAAGGCCAAAAATTCTCCTGCCTGACCGCTGTAGTTGAAGGCATGAAGCTCTCCATAGACTATATTGACATAAGAAGACTCTTCAGATTTACTGTTGGTGGAGCTCCCTTAGAGGTTGATCAGGTTATCCAAGATGCTGCTGCTCTCCAAACCGCCAAAGTGGATACCTTATCCAAGAAGTACAAGAAGATCCCCAGAAAGAGTTTTGGTGAACTAATGAATTTTATAGGTCATCTAGTGGGGAGATCCATTTGTGGAAAGACTGGGAACCACAACAATTTTACATCCCAACAATGGATGTACGGTCTTTGCTATCTTTATGGAAATCAAGCTACAACGGCCAAGGATCCTTTACTTTGAGATTAAGGACGGCATTGAGACCTATCGGTCAAGGTCAAAGGTGAAGATCGAGAGGTGGAGACCATTCTGCGAATCTTAACCGCTCTGTTGATGGACTATGAGCACTTAGATGAAATGGTCACCAAGAATCCAGATCTTATGGTTGACTGCTCAGATGATTCCCTTGGATTGCTTGCATGCCATTCCTTCAGGTATGCCAATGGAGATGCACTATACAAATCCTTGTATGATGCAGATACATACCCAGGAAGGAACCACATGAGTTAAGAGACCCTCAACCGCTCCTCGGACTAAAGCTACCAAGCGGTCCAGAAGCCCCAAGCAAGAGCTGAACCGCTTCCCAAGAGGACCAAGACCGCTCCGGCATCCAAACCGCCTACTGGCGATGATGGAGCTGGGACTAGCAAAAGGAAGAAATCATCCAAGGAACTGAACACGAAACCATGCATTTGGTGGATGAAGATGATGAAGAAGAGGAAGATCCAAGTATTCCCAACTTGGTGGCTAGAGCCAAGAAAGCCGAGAGATGAGATGGGTGGTTTGACTGTGGAGGAATAGATGAAGGTTCTCCAAGATAGGATTGCTAGATTGGCCAAGGAGCGAGGCTGAAAAGTATCAAGCCAAGGGCAAAACTCCTGGCTGGAACCGCCTCAACCCGTGAACCGCCTCCGAAACCCAGCCGCCCCCAACTCCTCGGACCTCTCCTGTCCAATCTCCAAACCAATCCCGGTCAATCCACTGCCAACTCTCAATCCGGATCCCCTTCAAGCCAAATCCATAACCCCTTCCCCCATCAAAACCGCACCACTTCGGGGGAGAAACCTAAGAGGAAGAAAATGGCGGCCAAAAGAAACCCTTCAAGAAAACCAAACCCGCTTCAACCATCACCTTCCCCCTCACCTACCAGAAATTCCCCTCCTCAATCACCTCCTCAAAATTCTCCTTCACCTTCCCCCAGAAAATCACTATCACCCCTATCTTCTCAATCCCAATATAACTCACCCCAACATTCCCATTCCTTGAACTCACAACACTCCAACCAAACCCCTACTCATTACTTTGCTATCAACAATGATAGCGGTCAAAACCTCTGTTTGGACATGCCACATCCAAATCTGTTAGGGATGATCCAACCCCGTCAATTCCCTAACAAAAACCGCTTCCCTACACCTAACCGCTCTAAATCCAACACCCCTTCAAAATCTCCAACTCCTCACAACTCACCAATTAGATAAAAGACTCCTCCTCAAACAAATCCTCAAACCCAAACCGCGCCTGAAACTAACCAAACCCAACCGCCTCCCATATTTCCAACCGCTTCTACCTCAACCGCACCTCCTTCGACTACTCCCAAATCCTTCAAACCCTTACCCTCATCCAAAGCCAACTCCTAATAAACCGGGGTCATGTAATTAAGCCGACCGCTTCGATGACATCCTAACCGCTACCAATGCTTCCCTCCAAACCTCTCTCACAAATCTATCTGAATCAAACCTTATCCTTCGGGCCAAGGTAGAATCTCAATCCCTGGAGATGGCAACCCTTAAATCAACATTGCTTGATGCCATTAAGGGGAGAGATCTCAAAGAAACCCTCCATCCTCCTCAACCGCTCCAGATGATCAAACCGCGTCTCTTATCAAAACCCATTTGTTGAAGAAGGATTGGTTAAAGCCTTAAGTGAAATTCAAGAAAAGATCTGCAATTCAATCGATAAGGACCTTGGGGATCGACCTCAAAACTAGTTTCCACCTTAAACTCCCAGGACCGCATGAAATGGCACGAGTTGTCCAAACCGCCTTGAATTCCCTTCGAGAAGATGTACTGGAGCAAATTGATATATTCAAGGTGGACTCCAAGGTAAATCTGGACTGTGTTGGAGATGCTTCCATGGCTAAGCTGACGGAGATTCAAGATGAATTTAACAGCCGCCTGGACAACTTGAAAACAGGATTCATTGCCAAGATTGAAGCTGAAATTCTTGATCTGAAAAAATCTCTGAGAGTTACCATTGATCTTGATCCAATGAAGGAAGCTATCCAAGAACAAACCGCTGCTGTGCAGGAGGAGATCCATACTATTTTCAATTCCCTTTATTCATCCCTCCATGTGCAGCTGGACACTATCAGAGACAACCTTGTGGAAAACACCAAAGCGGTTGGTGCCACCAATTCTACCTCTGCTCATTCTGTCAATGCCTTAAAGAAGCTTGAAGCTACTCTCACCAGAACCGCAGAGGAAGTTAGAAGACTAAGGAAAGCGTTTGCTCCAGACCAATCAAGAGCTGGGCCAAGTGGAGCTGATCATGAAGTGAACAAGCCGCCTCAGCAGTAAACCGCTTTTTCCTTGTAATTTTTTTTGGTAAGTTTGGACCGCACTTTCTTTGTATTTTCCTTTGTCCAACTTACTTCATTTTTTTTGCTTTTTGTAATCTTGTAATTTCCTTTCATTCCTGTACTTGTAATCATCTTAGGAATTAATGGAAATTGCATCATGGTTCCCAAAACTTTGTTCATATCAAACCGCTTGTTTGTAGAACAATGAAACCGCTTATGGTCTTAAACCTCATTCAAATATTTTTTCAACTTAAAAATCACTATTTTGAATTGATGTTTAAACATTCGGTTTAAACCGCACTTTGAACTTAAACTCATATTTTTAAGTCACCTTTGAATGCATTTCTATACTTTTCAAATTGTAAGTTTCTCAATCTTTCAAAAGTATAAGAAATCTATAGCTTAAGCTAGTGTGTGCATTAACTTGGGACATGACTTACCATGTTTATTCTTATGGACATGTTTTTACCAAGTATAATGTTTACTTTTGCTGTAGTAGGTAATGGCATCAATCAAATAGGGGGAGATTGTTGGGTATGCATGTTTTTAACCCTCCTATTTTGTATTAGATTTGATTGATTCCATAACCTCCTTTTTATTTTAAGGACTTTAGGAACCTATGTAATGAAGCTTAGACTTCAATTTTTAGCTAAGTCCATTTTATAGAATAGGTTAAAATTAGGCTTGAAGACTGGCTCAAGAATCATTGAATCTTAGGATTGCAGTTTCAAGGGTTTCAGAACCGCTTGGAAGAACCGCCTTTTTGCCTTGTGATTCCCTTCATCTGAAACCGCTTGAACAACAAGTGCAAACCGCACTTGGAAATCCTTCTCTGGTGGAACCGCCTTTCTCCTGAACCGCTCCAATGATTGGCTACTTGGAGTGAACCTCACTTGACCGTTGGAATCCACGTCAGCAATATCAAAAGTCAACTACCATATCTTGTCACGTGACTACTTTTCAGACAAGATCTGCAAGGATCTTGAAAAGGTGACAGATGTCCTAACCACCTTGATTGCAGCTGAGGTCTGATCAGCTTTACCTGCATCAACAGTTCCAAAGGACAAAAGTGGTTGCTGTGGACCAATGGGATTGCATCAAGTACTGTCCTTACAACAGCTGTATCCAACGGCTAGTTTCTTGATGCTTGGGTATAAATACCCCTAATCTTCACCATTTGAAGATCGCTTGAATCTTGAGAAATTGCTGTGTTCATGTAAAGTTGAAGCTCTACCCAGAAATTCTAAGTCCTTTGAATCTTCATCTTCATACTTCAAGAAATATTCCCACCCAAATCAAGCCTTAACACATTCAAGAATCATTGAGCTCTACATCTCTCAGATTTAAAGAGCCTTGATCTTGAACACACACACACCTCACTTGTTTAAACACATAGTTTATTCATTTGAGATACACTGGTTATAGTCTAGGATTTGTTCTTCATAGAAAAGATTTTATTGTACTTTGTAATCTCTCAAATACTCAATATAAAATCTCTCTTAGAAATCCAAGACTAACCATCTTGGTAGTGGACGTAGATTGTTTATCGATTGAACCACTCCAAATAGCTTGTTCATATACTTTACTGCATTTATATTTTCTGTGCTTGCTAATTATTTATCTCTGTCTTTGTTTGATCTTTATATAGTTATCCTTATTGTGAAATTGTGTTTGGAGTTAACATTGTCTAGACTTCACTTTTGCAAACTGCACTTTCAGTAAACCTCACTATCAAACCGCTTTGCAAAATTGCCTCTCTCAAAACCGCTTTGTAACTTCATTATTCCGCTGTGCATTTTATAACTCTACTTGCAGTTTCCTACACTGCAAGCGGTTTTGTAAGTATAGAGGATTAGTTTTAAATTGAGGGCGAAAAATTTATTACAGCTATTTACCCCCCCCCCTCTAGCTGTATTTTCACCCTTGTTGCCACCTTTGGGACCAACACATGGTCACAGAGCGAGGCATTGAGGTAGATCCCAGAAAGGTTAAAGCGATTGTCGAGATGAAGCCACCCAGAACTGTCTCTGAAGTGAAAGGTTTCATGGGCCGTTTACAGTACATCAGCAGATTCATCAACCAGCTAACCTCTATATGTGAGCCAATCTTTAAGCTATTGAAGAAGAATCAGGAAGTGGTTTGGAATGAGGAATGCCAACTAGATTTCGAGAGAATCAAAGCTTACCTTGTTAATCCTCCTATTCTCTGCCCACCTCACAGAGACAAGCCTTTACTTCTATATCTGACGGACACAGACACTGCTATCGGAGCCATGCTAGCGCAAGAGAAGAAGGATTCTAAGATCGAGAATGCCATATATTTTGTCAGTCGTAAATTCCAAGGAAGTGAGTTGAACTACTCTGCTCTCAAGAAGACATGCGCAGCTTTGGTATAGGTGGTCGGAAAATTGAAGCACTATATGTTATCTCACACAGTGCACCTGGTTTCCAAGATGGACCCGATCAGATATTTGTTTCAAGGTGATAGAGGCAACATTTCCACCGCATCGCGAAGTGGACCTTCTTTTTGGCTGAGTTCGATATCAAGTATGTGATCCAGAAGTCAATCAAGGGACAAGCTCTGACAGATCAATTGGCTGATTTCCCCAGTACAGAACCCCGAGGACCGGATCTCCAGTTTCCAGATGAAGGGATTCTCGTTATAGAAAATGGCAATCGATGGCAGTTGTTCTTCGATGGGGCAGCAAACAAAAGAGGAAATGGCATCGGGATGGTACTGGTAGATCCGAACGATATGCATGCCCCCATTGCTATCAAGTTGAATTTCTCGGTTACCAACAATGCGGCCGAGTACGAAGCTTGTATAGCCGGTCTAGAAGCTGCCCTTGAGCGACATGTGGAAGAATTGGAAGTGTTCGGTGATTCTTAATTGATAATCAATCAGGCTGCTAACAGATGGAAAACCTCAGACCCATGCCTCCAGAAATACCATGCTTACATTATAGAGCTCGTCGGTCAGTTCAAGGAAGTGTCATTTCAATTCCTACCGCGAGACAAGAACAGGTTTGCTGATGCCCTGGCCACTCTAGATTCTTTGGTAGAAATCCCGAAAGGAAAGTCGATCAAACCATTCAGGGTCGGTAGGCAAGAAAACCCTGCATACTGCTGTGAAATAGAGGTCAAAACCGTCAATGAACCGTGGTACAATCAAATTTTCCAATATCTCCAGCGTGGCGAAGCATCTTTCCCCGTTGATAAAGAAGGAGACCTAAAGGGTATTCATGCCAAGAGTCTGTAAGCATTGAAAAGGCTATCAGCTCAGTACGTTATACTCGGCAATGAACTGTGGAAGAAAAGAGAAGGTTGCCCTCTCCTGCTCTGTATCAGCAAGGAAAAGGCCCAAAGAGTAATGGAAGATGTTCATAACGGTGCCTACGGACCTCATATGAACACTAGATCTCTTATGTATAGCATCATCAGGCTGGGTACTTCTGGATTACTATGGAATCTGATTGTATTCAATTTGTGCGAACCTGTGACAAATGCCAGCGATTCTCCAACTTGAACCATATCCCTCCTCATGATCTCTACTGTATGACAACTCCCTGGCCCTTCGCAACATGGGGTATTGACGTCATTGGGAAGATAACTCCATCCGGGAGCAATGGGCACTCATTCGTTTTGGTTGCTGTGGACTACTTCACAAAATGGGTAGAAGCTGCATCTTACAAAGTGCTCACAGCTAAGAAAGTGGCTCGCTTCATAAAAGAACAGATCTTCTGCCGCTACGGAGTCCCAAATGAGATTATTTCTGACAATGGAACCCATTTCGAGGGAGAAACTGATCGCCTGCTTACTGAATACAGGGTCAAGCATCACAAGTCTTCGCCATACAGACCTCAGACGAATGGTGCTGTTGAGGCTGCTAATAAGAACCTGGAAAGGATCATTAAGAAGATGGCCGAATGAGGAAGGGATTGGCCAGAGAAGCTGCATTTAGCATTATGGGGCTACCGCACTTCTATTCGAACGGCTACCGATGCAACCCCTTACGCTTTGACCTACGGAATGGAGGCGGTTATGCCCATCGAGTTAGAAATTCCATCCATCAGGGTGTTACTTGAGAATGAGGTGAATGAGATTGATTGGCTCCAAAGTCGATATAATGAATTGGCTCTGTTAGATGAACGCAGATTAAAGGCCATGGAGCATAATCGGGCATACCAGAGAAGAATGGCCCGTGCTTTTGACAAGAAAGTAAAGCCCAGAGATATCAAAGTCGGTGATTTGGTTCTCAAGATGAAGCCTGCAAATCGTGGCAAAGGCGTTGGGTAAATGGACACCTGTTTGGGTTGGACCGTTTCTAGTAAAGAAGATGTTCTCCGGAGGAGCAATGCAGCTAGCGGATCTAGATGGTAACCCCTTTTTGCACCCCGTCAACGGAGATAAGTTGCGGAGGTATTATGTGTAATTGAGTCTTTTCCCCTCTGTAAAGATATAAAAAATATATATAAAATAAATAAAAAAAGAAAAGAAATGAAAATAAAGGCGCAATAAAAATTGTCCCAGATGAGACTGAAAACCTCTCAAAAGGCAGTCCATGCAAAAATAAGGGACGCGGCCGGTGCTAAAAGAATATACCCAGCTAGGCCGAAAACCCTAAAAGGGCGGTCTAGGTAAAAAACAGGGTCGCACCATGTCCCCCTTTTGTCTTCCCCTTTCTTAAACACCAAAATTCGATTGAGTCGAACTACAGAGACCTGAGCCCCTTAGTTCTCTTACAAAAGGGGAACGTAGGCAACCACTTGTGGTTCGGTCTAAAATGCTGCAAAGTTGTTTATCTTGCCAAAATGTGTTTTGATTAGAGTTCTAAAGCTTTTTCAAAGGTTTATTTGGAGTTAATATCCTTTTTGATGAGTTCAAGCATGACCTACTTTTAATTCAAATAACCTGCTGCGAATAAAAAAAGAAGGAAACAAAATTTCAACATTTGTTTTGTCTGCATTAAGGTAATTAAGGGATGCTCAAATTCTGTTCAAATAAATCTCTCTTCCAAAGGGCAAGCGAAAGAAAAATAAAGAGTCTTCCATCTCTCAGAAAAGTGTCTAGAAGCTCGTTCCCGCTCCCAAACTCGTACCCCTGTCTTTCCTCTTCCTTGGTCCCCGAGAGGTCTTTGGCCTAGAAATGTCAAATAAGTCAGTTTCAGCTCGCCCCAGCTCTGGTATATTGCGTGTCGGTGGTTGGATTAGGCCAGTCTCCCTCAATGCAACCCTGGCAGCTCTCTCTTGTCGCAAGGCCTCTCTGCGAGCACTCACCTCTGGATCATCCCTCAGAGCAGCTCTCCGTATCTCCCGTCTCCGGTAATCCTCGCAAAGATCGCCGGTAACATTATCTGGATTCCCTCTGGCTTCTGCATCTCGAAAAGACCGACTGGATGGGTATTCTGCTCCTAAGTATTCCCTGCGGCGAGCCTCTATCACCAGCTACACGTGACCTTGTTGCTCTTCATACCAATTCAGATACTCTGTGGTCAAGAATGTAAACCCTCTGGCCTGACGAAGAAGCGTCCGTGTGGGAAGAAAACCCTCCAAGAAAGATCTGCTGAAGAAGTGCACTGGGGCCTCGGCCATGACCATCGGAATAGCATCGCACCGCCTCTCTCTCAAAGCCCTGATAGTCTGCTGAGGGTACCGATATTGCCTGCTTACCACTGAAGGGATACAGAACGAAGACACATGCAACCCTGGTAGTCTCACTACCACCGACCCATCCTGAATGTCTCTCATGGTCCTTAGTCCCCATGCTGGAATCCAGAATTTCAGATCAGTAGTCTCGTATCGTGTCAATCTCACCTGCCAACTATCAACTGCTGCGTCCCTCAGTAATCTGCGTTGTCTGGTCACCCAAGGCATCGATGTTTGACCCTCCGGTAATGGCCCAATCAAGCGCAGTCTCTCAGAAAGCCATAAAGATAGCAGAGTGGGGCTGCCCGCGCCCATGAAATCAGATCCTCCGGCTAGTCTATCAAGGCCGTGATAAGTCTCAGCTAATAGCAGGGGTACGATGTCCATCTCCCCTTGGCCGAACCGAATTTGAGGAAGATCCATGCCTCGGTCACCCCTAAGCTGTCTGACAACCTCCAGTAGAACACCTGAGCAGACTCCGACATGACCGCAGAAGTAGTAGGCTGACAATGTAAACAATACATACATATCTAGTGAAGTAGAGAGATTGAACAGAGCCGGACGAGAAGATCGCAGCCGAGCCATCCGGGTCAAGTCTACAAACTCACTGTTCAGAACCATGGGAGCAACATGATCTACTGGCAAGCACAAGAAATCTGATAACTGCTCCACAACCGGCCGCCTGTCTCGAGGGAATGCCACAGTTGCCACCTCACTCAAGCCCGTCTATGCCCTGAAATCCTCCATGGTTGGCGTCAGATTATTATATGAGAAAGTAAACACATGCCTCTCCGAGTCCCAAAAATGCGAAGCTGCTCGGAGCAAATCCCAATCTACTCTCCAGTTCTTCAGAGGCCAGAGGCACGGCATACCATATCGCTTGTCAATGATTTTCCCATGATGCTTTTGGTGAAATTGCGAAACCCCGATAAAGTCCTGGCGAAATTGATGTTCCCGAGAAGCTATTTCCTTGTTATATTGCTCCATGATGATTGAATGTTCCAACCTTTGTTGCAGAAGTCGCCTGTTTGTCAAGCTGAGACTTCTAGTGCCCTTTTGTTGAAAAAGCAATGACCTGCAGATTAGGGCCGGAACTGATTTTAAATGGGCCCTGTTATGAGCCTCGTCTAGTCGTGCGACAGAACCTGACAGGCAGACACATAGTGTCGGGCGACATACTTGGTCTGCATCAGGAAGCCTCAAGGTCCTGCAAGTGGTTTCTGTGACACTCTTTAACTCATCGTCGCTGCAATACACCTTGTACCCATATGTTACTGCACGGGAGAGGACCTTTCCCCACCATATGTACCACTATACACAATTACCCCGAAAAGCAATTCCAGAGACTTATGTACAAATTTGGCAAAGCCAACCTTTCAATATAATAAATTGTACACCTCTCTCTCGCTCCCAGAACGAACAGACTCATGCACACAAGCTAACATAGTTTAACTTTTGCTAACAAGCTAGCATAATTAGACTATAGTGTTTCGAGTGTCACTTTTTCCCTGTAGGTACAACAGTTAACTGAGCAAATCCAAAAGATTGCCCCTCAAAGCAGAACTGAGACGGAAAAGTCCTCGCCAACATGAATCTCCCAGAGCACGTCAAAAGCCATAAGCCCCACCGTCAGCCGTCAATAAGAGTCGCTGCCCAGCAAGCGAAGTCCCCGGCTTACCAAGCAAAGCTAGAGACACAAGAGCCGAACCGTCGATAATCTCCGCTGCCCAGCAAGCCAGAGTCCCATCACCGAAGTGCCGACAAAGTCCCGCTGCCCAGCAAGCAACCCCCGTCACAGTGATTATGGTCCCAGATTAAAGCCAGCAGTCAATCATAGAGAGCCCCACCGCCAAAGAAAGAATTCGCTGCCCAGCAAGCAAGAGTCCCTGTCAGCAGCAGTAGTAGCATCAACCCCTCCGGCAGCTACACCTATCCCCAGCAGCACAAACAACAGCATCAACCCCTCCGACAGCTACAGATTCCAGATTCCAGATACCAGGTTCAGATGCCTCAAAATAGTCTCTCCACCAGGTTCAGACGCCTCAAAATAGTCTCTCTACCAAGTTCAGACGCCTCAAAACAGTCTCTCCACTGTGTTCGTACGCCTCAAAATGGCCTCTCCACCGAGTTCGGGACGCCTCAAATGCTTCTCCACCGTGTTCGGGACGCCTCAAAATGCTCTCCACCGGTTCGACGCCTCCAAAACAGCCTCTCTCCACTGTGTTCAGATACCTCAAAACAGGTTCAGACGCCTCAAAATAGTCTCTCCACCAGGTTCAGACGCCTCAAAATAGTCTCTCCACCAGGTTCAGACGCCTCAAAACAGTCTCTCCACCAGGTTCAGACGCCTCGAAACAGTCTCTCCACCAGGTTCAGATGCCTCAAAATAGTCTCTCCATCAGGTTCAGACGTCTCGAAATAGTCTCTCCACCATGTTCAGACGCCTCAAAATAGTCTCTCCACCAGGTTCAGATGCCTCAAAACAGTCTCTCCACCAGGTTCAGACGCCTCAAAATAGTCTTCCACCAGGTTCAGACGCCTCAAAACTGTCTCCCACCAGGTTCAGACGCCTCAAAACTGTCTCTCCACCAGGTTCAGACGCCTCATAATAGTCTCTTTGAATCAGACACCCCACTGAATAGTCTGAACTACAATTTGGCTTGATTCCCTCCCCGGGATACGTAGGAATCCTTTTCCAAAAGGTCCAGCCATCCTTTTCCCCAGCTCACCGTCTAGCCCTCCGCTTCATTTCCCCAGCCGCTCATTGAGATTGGGTCTTATTTTATCGACAACCTCACTTCTTCCATAAGTGACGTTGCCGAGGGGTACGCCAATCCAAATTCACGACCTTTCCAGATGCATTTTAAGTAATAAAATGGCATTTAGGGGCATTTTGGTAAATTCCCGGTCCATCCCGAGACTTCCGGAAACATTTCATATGTTTCTCGCGAAGGAAGTACTTTTTTGTACTTTGCTCGAGTTAAAGGACCTAGAGAGAATAAAACTGTTTTGGACTTTTTGGGTATTACCTAGGAAGGTTTCAGAATCAGTTTTGGCGCCAAAAATGGTTATGCTCACCTTGTGTCACGCGACAACTCGAAGCATGGAAAGTGGTTACATTACGTCGTGCGACACAAAGTGACCATAGGCTGCAGCTATAAATAAGACCCTACCCCTTTCAGTTTTGGATCCGAATTTCACCTCCCTAAAGCTACTCTGCCCAAATTATGCCAGAAACTCCCTCTCTCTCTCTCTCTCTCATACCAAAACCACCCAATTCCCCTTCAATTCCCTCACCTCTCACCTCTCTTCAACCCAATTCCCTCTCTACTTCCCTATACACTTGAAGCCCCTGAATTCAGCTCTCAGTTCGTGCTCAGATCTCCATCTCGAAGTTGAATTGAAGGCTCCTACACCTAACTTGGTGTAAGAGTTGAGGACTACAAGGGTAACACTCTCCTCCTCTCTCTCTCTCTCATTCATTTGTTCTAATTACTCTCTCTCTCCTTCTCCACTTGATAATCAGGCTCCTTCTATCTCGAATTATCAAGTGGCAACTGCAATCTCTCTGTTTAAATAGCTTATACTTGAGTCCAATTGCTTGATTATGATGTGATTTACTTGGATTTGCAATTTGGACATCAAGGGAGTGTGGATCTTCCATATCCACACTCCTTTGATTGATTCGTATTTAATTCGTATTGTTCTTACTATTTCTGATATAATTGTTGTGTATTTGCTAGATCTGCATCTCAGTTTGTGAGGTACCTGCAGATGGTAAACATATGTCACGCGACACATGTGGACATGAGGAGTCTTGTGTCACGCGACATGTCGTGACCATCTGCAGGGACCATATTTCAGTTGTAGCTTATTTTGTTCAGTTGTTTTAGCATTTAGTTTCATGATTATGTTATTCAGTTCTTAGATCTGGTTTTGCTTGATTCATCTGGAGATTTGGTGATCTGTTTGATTGTGAGCCTCTGCAAGGTGACCATTGATGTCACGCGACATATTGGGGCAAGGGAGTCCTATGTCACGCGACAGATGTGATCCTTTGCAGAGGACCTATTTTCTCTTGTAATCTGTTTCTTGTTGATGTAAAGGGATGTGGCCTCTCGGACAATTGGTCTACAAGTTGTAATGATCTCTCTTATTCAATAAAATTCATGATTATCGCACTTGTCTATTATCTTTGTTTGCACAATCTCTTTGAATTATTTGGATGTCTAGATTAGAAAGATTCGTCTACGGACGAGGCGTGTTGGGTGAACTCTCGGTTCTTCCCAACACGTAACCTGACCCCCGAACCCACTCTCTTTCAAAAGGTTTTTCAAAGTGCACCTCTAAGCATGGCGTGGCGACTCCTTTTTTCAAACTTCCGAATTTTTCAGGCGAGCGCACATTCACCCGCACGCTAGTCCCTATTGATGCTACTCCTGATGATGTGGTGCAGTTGATTGGGAACATTCACTATGGGAATATAATCACTTTCACAGACCTCGATCTCCCTCAGTTCGGAGCTGATCATAACGAGCCCCTCTTCATCACAGTCCATCTGGATGAACGGCGTCTTCCCCGAGTTTTGGTTGACAATGGGTCCGGGATGAATATCCTCCCGGCTAAGATCATGAGTCTGCTCGACATCAAATCCATAGATTTAAAGCCTTCCTCCCTCACAGTCAAAGATTATGACTCTATATCCCGCACAGTCCTTGGGGTTGCTACTTTGGCCCTCTGGTTTGGCAAGAAGATGATACCTGTGGAATTCCAAGTTATTGACATCCCGATCACCTTTAATGCCCCCGCTCGGGAAGACCTTGGCTGCATCAAGTGAAAGGGGTTGCCTCGAGCCTACATCAGTGTGTGAAGTTTGTCTCGGATGGGGATTTGACAACCATTTATGGAGACCTAGTCACTTTGGAGGGCACTGATACGGGTAGGATACCTATTCTGGAGATCAAACATGACGAGGAAGGTCTCATGCTAACAGGCTTCACGGTCGAGCCTCCCAAAGCCCAAGTTTGTAACATAGATCTGACGATCACTCGGGACAAGATCCCTCCAGTCTTGAAGATGATGAGAAGAATGAGCTACCTGCCCGGTCTCGGTCTGGGGAATGCCGAGACCGACAATGCCGAAAGACAAAGCCGCGGAAGTTTTTTCAGATGATTGGGATGGTCCGATTATGCAGCAGTTATTCGGAGAAGAGGTTCAAAGCCGACCCGATTGATTTCGGTTCGGGCCAAAGAGATGATAGCAATGATTGAGAAAGGAGAACAAATAAGAAATCCCGAGTCATGAGGCCCCTGACAGCAATGCCATTGAAGAATTGGGAAACTCTCTCAGGCCCGTCCGCGACCAAGGAGGAAATGATCACAAAGCTTGGATTGGTCCCCCGTCCCCCTTGTGTCAACCTATGTAAAAGTCCTCCGAGTCTCTCATTATTGAGTTCGAGTCTCTCGAGTCGTCTGATGGCCTTACGCTTGAAGACTACGAGGTTGTAGCAAACGATGTATTCCCTTTCGTTCTCAATGAAATGATGAACCTTTTTGAGTATCCCTTGATTGCCACTTTAACTAATGATGAAATAACTCATAACTTAAAAAAAAACAAAAAAAACAGTTAATAATGATTCACTAGATAAAGAAGCAGACACATTAAATGAACAATATATTAAAGAAATCTTTAAGCGGGTTGTTCGAAAAAGGAAAATCGAGCCCAAGCTGCCGAAAAGGTTTTGACAAGTGTGAATCTGGGAACCGGCAGTAAGAGCCTAAAGAGGCCTTGAGAGAATGGTAGTTTCTTTGAAGGGACTGAAAAGATGCCCTGAGAATTCGTGGATGTGTTTACGCGGTCCTATAAAGACATGCCTAGATACCACTCGACCCGGAAGCCAAAGAGAATATCATATGCAGATACGGGTTACCGGCCGAAATCATTTCAGATGATGGATCCCACTTTGAAGGGGAATGCGAAAGGCCGCCGGCGCATCTCGAATAACCCGTCACAAGTCATCTCCCTACAGTGCCCCAAACTAACGGAGTCGTTGAAGCAAAGAAACAAGACCTTGGAAAACATCATCCGGAAAATGGCTGTCCGAGGCAGAGATTGGCCCGAAAAGCTTCACCTTGCTCTCTGGGGATACAGAACATCCGTCAGAACGGCAACCGGGGAAACACCATTTGCTCTTACCTACGGAATGGAAGCCGTGCTCCCAATCGAGCTAGAAATCCCCTCACTTCGGGTACTGTTGGAAAGTCAGATCAACGAGGTCGAATGGCTCCAGAGTCGCCATGATGAATTGGCCCTGCTAGATGAACGCCGATTGAGAGCCATGGAACATATCCGAGCTTACCAAGGAAGGATGGCCAGAGCCTTCGATAAGAAAGTAAAACATCGAGAGATCAGGGAAGGTGACCTCATTTTAAAAGAGAAGCCCCCAGTCCGCATCAACCCGCTTGGCAAATGGGAGCCTGTCTGGGTCGGGCCATATGTTGTTAAGAAGATCTTCTCCGGAGGGGCCATGCAACTTGCGTGCACTCGACGGAAATCCTTTGTACACCCGGTGAATGGCGATAAGGCTGCGCGGATACTACGCATAAAACACCGAGTAAAAAAAAAAAGAGTGCTAAAAGAGTAATACCCAACTAGGTTGAAAACCCGAAAAGGGCGGCCTAGGTAAAAAACAGGTGGCACCAAAAAAACAAAAAGAGTGCTAAAAGAGTAATACCCAACTAGGTTGAAAACCCGAAAAGGGCGGCCTAGGTAAAAACAGGGTTGCACCAAAAAAAAAAAAAAACAAAAAAAAAAAAAAAACAAAAACAAATTATCCGGGTCGAACTACGGAGACCTGAGCCCTTTAGTCCAAGGGAACGTAGGCAGCCGAAAACGGTTCGGTCTAAAACACAAATAAAAGTCATACTTCGTTATCAATACATTGATCAAGCCATTAAGGCGTTTCGAAAAACTTTGAAGCAATTCACATATTCATTACAGTTAAAAACTTTTTGATGAGTCTAAGCTCGGTTCACTCCTACGACTTACAACCTGCTAAAAGAAACTAAGATACATAATAACTAATGTGTCTGCTACGACAAGAAAGGGATACTCGAAAACCTCAAAGTCACTCCATGCCACTCGTACTGGCTTCCCCCCTCTTCTTTCCTCCTCTTCGGGTCTTCTTCCGCTGCACGGGAAAAATGTCAGTCTTTCTCCTACCAAGCTCTGGTGTAGGGATAGGATCTATCAAACCCGCATCTGTCAGGGACCTAGTAGCCCTAGCCTCGTCTCTCATCTCCTGCAGTCGAGCCGGTAACATAGGAATCCGCCCCTCCTGTCTCTTGACATAAGATTCATAGTTCGTCACGGCATCTCCGCTCCTATCATGAGGGTTGGCCCTCGCCTCAGCCCTCCTCCTCTCAGAAACTGTCATATTTTCCGCCCCAACAATGGCCTCACGCCATCTCAAAATAGCCACCTGAGTCTCCCCCAAATGCCTCTCGTACCAATCCAAGTACCAAGTGGTCAAAAATACATGCCCCGAACGCCTGAGGATAACCCTAGGAGGAAAGACGTCATACCTCCATGCTCGGGAAAGAAATGGGAATACTGAAGGATCATCCATTGAAGCAGAAGCCACCACCCTGGTAGCTATATCCTTAAAATCCTCCAAAGGAGTCTGCTCCAAGCCAAACTGTCTCTGAACCAGAGCTGGAATATAAAAACTGGACTGGGAAAGCCCCGGAAGCATAATCACATGAGAACCATCCTGAAGCACTCTCCGAGTCTCTACCCGCCAATGAGGTACCAACCATCTGATATCCGCAGTCTGGCGACAAGCCATCCAATACTCCCATGAGCCCTGATCATCGAGGTCCACAGTAACCCCTCTCCTGGCAAAAGTCCAAGGTTTGACCGCATCAGGAGTTTCGCAAAGAACCACCAGGCGCTCCATCAGCCACATAGTCAAGAGAAACGGGTTGCCCCCGTGCTTATACCATCTCCCGGTAGCCAACCTATCAAGAGCATGAAGGGTCTCTCCCAGAATCAAGGGCACAACATCCCGGCCCAAACGGCAGTATACAACCACATCCAACAAAGCCCGATGACAGATCCCAAAAGAGAAAACCATAAACAAGGTACCAAACATGCAGAGTGCAAAAGCATCTCAATAGGCATCATCAATCAAGCCTAAACCCCTAAATCTATCAGGAAGACCAGAAATGTCAAAATGATCGGGACCACAGATCATACCTTGTGCTTCCTCCGGGGAAAGATGAAGAAGGTTGCACAACCTATCAACGAAAGAAGCCCCTCAGGGCAAAGGAATTGCAATCTCCTCCACCTCCAGACCACCAAGCAAAGCCCAGAATTCTTCAACGGTCGGAACCACCTCATTCTAAGAAAAGCAAAAGACATGCCTTCTAGTATCCCAAAATGAAGAAGAAGCCCTCAAGAGATCATAGTCTGGAACCAATTCTTTGAGAGACCACAAGTATTTTATCTTGTACCTTTCTTCAAAGAATGATCTTCTCTCGTGCATAATCTCCCTACACCACTCCTTGAACTTTTCAAAGAACAACATTTGCCTTTCTTTGGACAATTTTGGAGAATTTTTGGTCATTTCCATGGCTTTTCTCTCTTCTCTCCCGAAATTCCAGTAAGTTTGAACTGGAGAAGATGGAGTTTCAATGATATTTATGGTCCAAACCAGATCCAACCACCGAAATAAATGAAATATGCCAGAATTCGACCCTGTCCGCGCGGACATGATTGTCACCACCAGAAAAAATCTGCACCAGTTTAAACTGCTGCACCACGGAGGAATATTTCGTCCCAGCCGCTCGAAACATGTGCAAAGCCTGTCCCAACAGTTCATATACCAAACCTTCACACCCTTGCCAAAAAACCAAGGCTCATGCAACATTGCATTCATAACAGATAAAAAAAAATAACAGTAATCCTAGATTATTACATTCCAAAAAAAAAGGAAAAACAAAAAAATGTGTGCATAAAAAATAAACTGTATCTGTCAAAATAAGTACAGTCCCAGAATCAACCAAAAATCATCAGTCAGAATCCTCAGTGGCTGACGCTTTCCCCCGGTCCCTCTTGCGACTCGGGCCCGCCTCCTCAGTAGCCATGAATATCTCGGGCTCGGGATCGTCATCCTCGTCTCCAGAGAGAGGCTCGCCTGGATCAACCGGTACGCCACGATAAGGCAAGCCGAGATCCGCAAAGAAGTCATAGCCGATCGTGAACGCGTCGGATCCCTGGACATGCGAGGATGGCCCACCGTGGTACTAAACATGTCCCTGCCCATGCAAATCCCCAGGTTGACGTGGTCCGGAGGCAGCTCCATGTTGGGATCTATGAGAGGAGAAAGAGGAGTCTCGGTAGAATGCTCCGAAGGAATAGGGGAAGTCTCCCGCTCTACAGGCGCCGGCTATGCATGTCTCGCTCTGCCCTGAGCAGCCCCACAAGCAACCATCCTCCTGAGGAACCTCTTGGCCCCAATCACCTGCTTCGTAAGCTTCTCCACCACTACGGCCGGGAACTGCACGGAAACAAAAGCGTCAGAAATAATTGATGCGAAAAATGATGAAACGAAAGAAAAGAAGAAGAGACAGAAGCAGTTAAAAGTCATACCTTCATATCCGGACGAGGTCGGAAAGCTCGTGGAACCCGATCAGGGCTAGGGATCTGTACTCTCAGTCTGACCCCGTCCTGGACATATGAAAAGTCCGATCGAGGGTATCGCACAACCCCCAACCCCTCTCTCTCCAGAACTTGGGGCATCCTCAGCCTCCTCAAGATAAATCGTGAATAATCCTCGCTCGCCACAAACCTCGAGAAGTGCACGCCACCTCGATAGTCACCCCAGGTCTCCGAGCTCTCAGTCGGATGCATCATGTCAGCAGGAGGCTCCATCGGTGCCATCAAAGGCGCACCCTCGCCATGTTGGCGCGTCACTCTCTCCCCCAAGTAATACGCGTCACAGGTCAAACCCCTCAAAATCCTCCGCTCCACAGTCCACCTCTCCGCACCCTTCAGCTGCTCCACCTCGAAGCGGCCCCAGGGGTAGAACCTCATCCCCTCATCCGTCTCAGCTCTCACCAAAGGCAGGCAATCCTTGTACTTGAGGGTCGTGCGCCCCCTGGAACCTATCTTCTCCCGAGCATGCTTAGTCCAGGAGAGCATAGCCGGATATGCCCCGATGTGCTCCGCCGGCTGCCGCCACATCGTGACATGAAAGAACTCCAGAGCCCATTGTGACGATGTTGAAATTCCAATTTTCCCGAAAGATTTTGTGTTTTTCTTTTCTTTTGAAAATCAATCGAATAAACACGGAGTCGCCACGCCATTTTTGTTTTAAGGGCCAAAACTTTGAAAAATGCCCGAAATGAGAAATTTGGGTTCGGAGGTCACGTTACACGCCGGGAAGAACGTTAGTGTTCACCCGGAATGCCTCGTAAAACGAGTCTTCCAAGCTTAAAAACCATTTGTGTGTGTGTGTGTGTGTTTTGGCCAAAATAAATTGAAACTGAGAAAGTTAAAAATTGGGAATTCTTTATTAGACTTTGAACGAATCCCATGATTTTTGGTATGATTTTTGGGTTGAGTTTTGGGACTCAAAAGATTTTTTGAAGTTGAAAAACATTTCTGCCAGAATGAAAAAGGCAGTGGACACTTTATTTTAAAATGGGTTAAAGGGCTTAAAAATCTAAGAATCTGGAGAATGTCCGAAAATGAAAGTTGTTCAAAACACCTTATATAAGGTTTCTCTAAAAGAACTTCCCCATTTGGAGTTGATTTGGTGGACCAAAACCTTCTGGAAATCTCAGATATGAAATCTGGACTTCAAGAGACTGAGGAACTGACTTTTAAAGGAAAATTTGAAAAAGGGAGTTTTACTCACGCAAAAAATAAAGTAAAAATATGTCTGGAAATCTCTGGATGTTGTCTACAAAAAGTGTTTTGTAGTCAACACCAAATTCCAAGTTTATCTGTGTCCAAAAAATTAGACCATGGACAGAGGTCTTAGAAAATTGCTACTGGACAGCAACCTTCTTAAGAAGAAAAGCATGATTTTAAAGGGGGTTTGGCATCCATGCTTGTCCCCATTTACTTAGGCTTTGATTAGTGATCACTTAACATTTTAGTGGTGAATCAACTATATCAAGCCATCCTTAGGGTACATTAGGACTAAGCACTTCATTTGCTTGGGAAGGGGAATTTTGTCCTTTGAAATCAAGATTTGATGTATGAAAATGGTTTTTAGGGTTTTGAAAACATGTTTGCAAGTAAGTAAAAACACATTGAAGAGAATGTTGATCCTTGTAGAAGATCAACCATGGAGATGAACTTCCATGGTGATCTTCTTGGATCTAGGGCAAGAAGATGAACAAACTACATTTTGGAGTTTGAAAATGCATGCATGGATGAGAGAGATTTAGGGTAAGGAGAGGGGGGTTATACCTATCTTCCTTGTGTTTGTGTATGAGGCTTGAATATGTGAGTGTTTGAATTTGAGAGTGAGTGGGATTTGGGAAAATAATTAAGAGAAAAAGGTGACAATTCTAGAGAATTCTCACTGTTTTCTCCCTATTTTCGCCAAGGTGCAGCTGTAAAATGTGTTGTCTTCTTATTTCTGTGACTGAAGGGCTTAATTTATAGGCCTCTGAAATTTCCTTTTTCATCCGCGCGGACATGAGTGGAAGCGTGCACTGTTCATTAAATGCAGCTTCAGGCTTTGGACACAAGGAATATTTTTTTTAAAATTCAAATTAGGCAGCCAGTTTTTGTTCGAGCAGCTTCTATTTTTGGTTTTTGACCATTTCTTTTGCTTTTTTGATTCTTTTCCTTGATTTATCTTAAAATGGCAATCCCTAATCTACCCTTGCTTGGTTAGAAATGTTAGAAATTGTTAGAAATGTTAGAAATGTTAAGACTTTCGTTAATTTTCTAACGAAAATACTAACAACTCAAATTGGAGCACTTACAGTAGCCCCTCGGCGACGGCGCTTTCGAAGGAAGCGGGGTCGTCGATAAGAGTAAGGCTCCATATTTGACAGGATGATCAAGTGATCGAGTGATCGAGTGATCGAGTGGCTGGACCTAGAGATAGGCTACCTACGTATCCCGAATGGGAATCAAGCCGGCCGTAGTTCGGATCTTTGACCCTGGAGATGATGGCGTTTTAGGTGCCTCGAACCTTGATGAGCGAGTTACGCGGTCGATTCTTTGAGAGAAACTCTGCTGGGGATAAGAATGACCACTTTGGTCTGGTGGCTGAGATTGTATATCCGCTCTGCTAGGGATAGGAATGACCATTTTGGTCTGGTGGCTGAACCTAATGATAGGCTACCTACGTATCCTTAGGAGGAATCAAGCCAGTCATAGTTCGGGTCTTTGACCCTGGAATGACTATTTTGAGGTGTCAACCTGGTAATGATGGCGTTTTAGGTGCCTCTGACCTTGAAGATGGCATTTTAGGTGCCTCAGACCTTTGGTGATGATGGCATTTTAGGTGCCTCAAACCTTAATGATGGCGTTTTAGGTGCCTCGAACCTTGATGACGATGGCTTTTTAGGTGCCTCGGACCTTGATTTGAAATGTTTTCCCTTAATGATTTGGGATAAATGGTCCTTCGATGGACTTCGTCTGCTGCCGAAGGAGAGGGTGACCATTTTGGTCGGGTGGCTGGACCTATGGTAGGCTACCTACGTATCCTTAAGAGGAATCAAGCCAATCGTAGTTCGAAACGCTGCTGGGGGTTTCGTTGGAGAAAAATCGAGCTTACGTTTTACGGCCGTTGATGATAATGAGGCAAGAAACGGGATTCCGTTGACTTTGCTGGGGATTTTGTTAGCTTTTGCTGGGGAAATCGGACTTACGTTTTACTGTCGTTGATGATTTTGATGAAATAAACGGGATTCCGTTATCTTTCTCGGAGAAATCGGACTTACGTTTGACTGCCGTTGATGATTTTGATGAAAGAAACGGGATTCCGTTATCTTTCTCGGGGAAATCGGACTTACGTTTGACTGCCGTTGATGATTTTGATGAAAGAAACGGGATTCCGTTATCTTTCTCGAGGAAATCGGACTTACGTTTGACTGTCGTTGAGGATAATGAGGAAAGAAACGGGATTCCGTTAGCTTTCTCGGAGAAATCGGACTTACGTTTGACTGCCGTTGATGATTTTGACGAAAGAAACGGGATTCCGTTATCTTTCTCGGGGAAATCGGACTTACGTTTGACTGCCGTTGATGATTTTGATGAAAGAAATGGGATTCCGTTATCTTTCTCGGAGAAATCGGACTTACGTTTGACTGCCGTTGATGATTTTGATGAAAGAAACGGGATTCCGTTATCTTTCTCGGAGAAATCGGACTTACGTTTTACTGCCGTTGATGATTTTGATGAAAGAAATGGGATTCCGTTATCTTTCTCGGGGAAATCATGTAGGGTTTCGAGGGTCCATGCGCAGCGGAATAAGCAATAACTCGAAAAACCCCAAGCCCTAGAATCCGTTCTAGATGAATAATTAAGAGAGATGAAATAGAATTACCAACCTTGAATGCTTTTGCCTTTGATAAACTTGACCCAACTCCAGATTGAATGATCTTGTTAATCCTTGATGAACGAACGGGAATCACGAACCAAAGATCTTGATGAACGAAGATCCTCTATGTTTATCCACGCGCGGAACGAACCCTAGAACTCTTCTAGGAGGATTGCTAGATCCAATTGATTGAAAACACCTTTCAATCAATAAAGAACAATGGAATTGGTGGTGTTTGATTCTCAATTCTCAATTGAAAACTCCCACTCTAAGTGTTTCTCTCAAGCCAAAACGTTCTAATCACGGCTAGGGCAACCAGGGGTAAGTATTTATACGTTATAAAACTTTTCCCCTCGCGAAAACCCTAGTTTTAAGTCAATTCCGCGTCAGTCCAGTGCCCAGGGGACGAGTCGTCCCCCAGGGGACGAGTCGTCCCACAGTACCCGGCTTCGAATCGGCGTCCCCTTAAGGGGAATAGTTGGTTCTGGCCTGGGGACGAGTCGTCCCCTGAGAACAAAAACTCCATATTCTTCATTTTTGACAATTCGTTCGATGCGTGTGACCCCATAGGACCATACTATGTTGGCAATGAGTCCGATCACATCGATCCTCATAAGACATGAGCGGACTCTAGCAAGCCATCATGCCTACCCAAATAGTATAATATCAAGTTCGATTTTCCTACATAGAACATATCACAATCCCATTGTCACACGATGTTATATTGAACATGAGTCATGGTCCACGTCAACTCATATTGTTCAATGCTTTCTCGTTACCAAGTAAATTGATTAATCGAATGACATTAATCACATTAATTCATTCGGGCATGGCCATGCACTACATCAATCTTACTTACGAGTGGCCAAGCAAACATCTCTCTTTACGAGGGACAATTTCCATCTTGACTTATCATTCTTCCCAACAAGAATCATACCATGCCAATGATAGCCCTTATTGTCATCCGGTTAAAGATAACGTTAAACTATATCAAACATGATATTCATCAAGCGGATGACGATGATAATCTCAGGTCAAAGGATATCAATGATATGACTATATGAGATTTAATTATGACATATGACCATGACATAAATCTCATAATGGGTCAAGTCCAGTACCTTGTTCTCTAACAAGTACCCATGAATCTAATGTGCATCTCCATGCATATAATCATCATATGATTATCCATTAGACTTCATACTAGTGCTTCATAAGTACTAGGGACACGATTATTATAACTAAACATGCAAACTCATATAATAATCAAAGAAGCAATCTCATATATAAATGAACAATGACATTACATAAAGGTCTATCTCTATAGGCCTAGGGCACTAACACCTACAGACTCCCACTTGCACTAGGCCCAATCATTCATGTATCTTATACCCATGGACCTAACATGACCATCATGTTTAGCTTGTGGTAAAGGCTTGGTGAGAGGGTCCGAAATGTTGTCATCCGTTGGTACTTTGCATATCTTGACGTCCTCCCTTTCACAGATTTCTCGAATGAGATGGAAGCGTCTCAAAATGTGTTTGGATCGCTGATGTGACCTTGGTTCTTTTGCTTGGGCAATAGCACCATTGTTGTCACAGAACAGCTCTATCGGGTTAGTGATACTCGGAGCGACTTCTAAGTCACTAACGAACTTTTTGATCCAAACTGCCTCCTTAGCCGCATCGATCTTTGCTATGTACTCGGCTTCTGTTGTAGAATCGGCAACGGTGCTCGCTTGGAACTCTTCCAACAAACAGCACCTCCATTTAGCATAAACACAAAACCAGACTGCGATCTATAGTCATCTTTGTCGGTTTGGAAGCTTGCATCTGTGTAACCCTTTACAACCAGATCATCTTCCATTCCTCCAAATACCAAGAATACATCCTTAGTCCTTCTTAAGTACTTAAGGATATTCTTGACAGCTATCCAATGGTTCTCACCAGATCGGGCGGTATCTACTCGTTGCGCTTTAGAGCGTACGAGACATCGGGTCTATTACATAGCATGGTATACATGATAGACCCAATTGCCGAAGCATATGGTATATCACTCATCCTCTTTCGCTCATCATTTGTCTTAGGACAATGAGTCTTGCTAAGAGTAATGCCATGTCCCATTGGCAAGTATCCTCTCTTAGAATTTTCCATCTTGAATCTTCTAAGGACCTTGTCAATATATGTACTCGACTCAAACCAATCATCCTTCTTGATCTATCTCTATAGATCTTGATACCAAGGATATAAGCCGCCTCACCCATATCTTTCATTGAGAAACATTTTCCTAACCAGGACTTCACGAGTCTCAAGTGCGGGAACATTGTTTCCAATGAGCAAGATGTCATCGACATACAACACCAGAAATAGCACTATGCTCCCACTTATCTTCTTGTATACACAAGGTTCATCTTCGTTTTTGATGAAGCCAAACTCTTTGACTGATTCATCAAAACGTAGATTCCAGCTCCGGGAAGCTTGCTTCAATCCATAAATGGATCTCTGCAACTTACACACTTTGTTAGAATCCTTTGGATCGACAAACCCTTCAGGCTGTATCATGTATACATCCTCAAGTAGGTTTCCGTTAAGAAACGCTGTTTTGACGTCCATTTGCCATATCTCATAGTCATAATATACGGCTATGGCAATTAGGATTCTAATAGACTTAAGCATTGCTACGGGCGAAAAGGTTTCATCATAGTCAACGCCATGAATCTGCCTATACCCCTTAGCAACTAGCCTAGCCTTATAAGTATGTACCTTCCCATCCATGTCGGTTTTCTTTTTGAAAACCCACTTGCACCCTATGGTTTTTACACCTTCGGGTGGATCAATCAAGTTCCAAACTTGATTATCGTACATGGATTTGATTTCGGATTCCATGGCTCCTAGCCACTTGTCCGAATCAAGAGTGGACATCGCCTCTTGATAGGAAGTAGGTTCATCATTCTCAATGATTTCTACTTCATTACTTTCCGTCATGAGAAATCCATATCTCTCAGGTTCGGATCGTATCCTATCCGATCTGCGAAGAACTTGTGTATCTTGAACCAGTTCCACAACGGCTTGTGAACTTGGTTCCGTCTCTACTCTTGGTTCCTTGTCATTTTCGGGTTCTTGAATTTCTTCAAGATCAATTTTACTCCCACTAGTTTCTTTAGAGAGAAACTCTTTCTCTAGAAAGACACCATTTCGAGCAACAAACACTTTGTTCTCGGATTGGTTGTAAAATAGATATCCTTTCGTTTCCTTGGGATAACCGACGAAAATACATTTATCGAATCTAGGTGCAAGTTTATGTTCGAAACCAATTTCTTTACATAAACCTCACATCCCCAAATCTTCATGAAAGATAAGCTAGGCTTTCTTCCATACCACATCTCATGTGGGGTTTTAGGAGCCGATTTAGTAGGGACCTTGTTAAGTGTGAAAGCGGCCGTTTCCGGTGCATGTCCCCAAAAGGAAATAGGAAGGTTCACTTGACTCATCATCGATCGAACCATATCTAATAGAGTTCGATTTCTCCTCTCGGATACACCATTCCATTGTGGTGTTCGGGTGGAGTAAGTTACGAAACAATTCCACAACTTTTCGTGATGATCGTCAAATTCTTGGCTCAAATATTCACCACCTCGATCGGATCGAAGTGTTTTAATAGTTTTTCCAAGTTGATTTTGTACTTCACTTTGAAATATTCTAAATATCTCAAAAGCTTCACTTTTGTACTTCATCGAGATAGACGTAGCCATATCTTGATAAGTCATCGTGAACGTTATGAAGTACCGAAATCCTCCCCTACCAATGCTATTCATTGGTCCACATACATCGGTATGTACAAGAGCCAACAAATCACTAGCCCTTTCACTACTCTTAGTAAAAGGTGCTTTAGTCATCTTGCCCAATAAACAAGACTCGCAAACATCATATGATTCATAATCACATGAGTCTAAATATCCATCTTTATGGAGTTTAGAGATGCGTTTCTCGTTTATGTGCCCAAGACGGCAATGCCATTTATATGTGTCATTCACATTATTTGGTTTGGATTTCTTACTAACATGATAGACATTGTCAACATTATTCTCAACATCCAAGACATAAAGGCCATTAAAAGAATGAGCAACACAATAAAGCATGTCATTCAAATAAATCGAAAATCTCTTATTCGCAATAAGAAAATTGTAACCCTCATTGTCTAAACATGAAATAGAAATAATGTTTACGCTCAAATACGGAACATAATAACAGTTATTTAAAACTAAAATTAATCCGCTTGGTAAAGTGACTTCGTAAGTCCTACGGCCAATGCGTGCAACTCTTGCTCCATTTCCAACCCGTAGATCTACTTCACCCTTTTTGAGCAACCTTCTATTCTTTAGTCCCTGCACATTTAGGCAAATGTGAGATCCACATCCGGTATCTAATACCCAAGAACTAGAGGTAGAAAGTAAAACATCTATCATATAGATACACGAAGTCATGGAAATCTCATTGCCCTTCTTCTTGATCCTTCCGATAAAGTTTGCGATTACGCCTCCAATGCCCAGTTTCCTTGCAATGGTAGCACACCGCATCCTTTTGGGATTTGGGTTTAGGCTTCTCAGCAACGGCAACCTTTGCCTCCGGTTTAGCAACTTTTGCTTTACCCTTGTTTTTGAACCCCTTTCCTTTATTCACCATCAACACTTGATTGGTTTTCTTGGTAATATTGTTCTCTGCATTCTTTAGCATCCCATGCAATTCAGACAGAGATTTATTCATCCCATTCATGTTATAATTCAGAACAAACTGATTATAACTCTCAGGGAGTGAATGCAATATCATATCCGTAGCCAGCTCTAACTGGATAGGATACCCAAGCCTCTCAAGGTGTTCGAGGTGACCCTTCATCTTCAACACATGAGGCCTGACAGGTTGTCCTTCAATCATCTTGCATGAATGAAGAGCCTTCATAGTGTCAAACCTTTCCGTACGTGCTTGCAACTGGAACATTTCCTTCAAATGATTTCCCAAATCATAGGCTTCCATGTGTACAAGGTCCTTCTGAAGAGCCTTACACATGGTAGCAAGCATCAGGCGACCAACATCAATAGAATCATCCATATGCTTCTTATGTTGGTCCCTTTCCGCTTTAGTTGCATTAGTAGCCGGCTCGGGTGGAACGGGTCCATCGAGAATGTACAACTTCCTTTCTTGTTTGAGAACAATTCTCAAACTGCGGATCCAATCCACATAGTTATTGCCATTCTCCTCTAACTTGTCCTTCTCAAGGACTGATCGCAGTGACATGTTTTGATTATTGTTTACAGCCATTGATCTACAAAGATATGCAACAAGATATGAACACATATAAGTACCAATTCATTTAAGAGATTAATTAACGTATTTCATAAATACTCCCACTAAATTATATAACCTTCTTATACAAATATGTATAATATAATTTAATAGGCTAAGACCCAACTTTAATTTAATTTCAAGTCGGCTATGGCACGACTGCTCAAAATTAAACTAAAAAGGTAGATAACATTTATCAATCATATCTATATATGACTCTTAGATCATTATGAGATTATAGACATCTTATGTCACATGTTTCAATCTCATCTTATGCCTTAGGCCCAAAACCGTTTTGATAGCCTAATTGAGTTCAACCATGTTAAACGTATAGCAACCACTATTTGCTCATCTTGATCATACAAAGATAGAATTAATGCACCTCGCTATGGCGAGCCCACATAAAACTACCCGTGTACTCACAAGTGTTTAAACATGGGTGGCATAAAACAAACTCAAATTACAAAGAAGGTTCAATTTTTCATGCTTATCAATTACATCCCAAGGTTGATTCATGAAAACTATATGAACATAATTATGAACATGGAATGATGCAACACATATTACATTTGATCAGTAATTACTAGTACGCGGCCACGTGCTCCAAGATTATCCCACACTTCCATCGAAGTGCCTGTGGGGAAGGTTTTGGTGTCCAGCCAATATACCAAGTAATACAACACAAATATCCTAGATTAATCACATTAATCATATCAATGAAATTGACATCCCATAATCTAGATTAATCATATTAATCATATATATTACAATTTCATAATCATGGTATATCTATATATACTATTACTTCTCAAGTAAAACTCATACAATTTCATATTCTAGATCAAGCACATCATGAAAATTCATATAATCATATTACATAATTATCATGATTATCTAACTAAGCATCATGAACCAGGGCTCTGATACCACTGTAGGGTTTCGAGGGTCCATGCGCAGCGGAATAAGCAATAACTCGAAAAACCCCAAGCCCTAGAATCCGTTCTAGATGAATAATTAAGAGAGATGAAATAGAATTACCAACCTTGAATGCTTTTGCCTTTGATAAACTTGACCCAACTCCAGATTGAATGATCTTGTTAATCCGTGATGAACGAACGGGAATCACGAACCAAAGATCTTGATGAACGAAGATCCTCTATGTTTATCCACGCGCGGAACGAACCCTAGAACTCTTCTAGGAGGATTGCTAGATCCAATTGATTGAAAACACCTTTCAATCAATGAAGAACAATGGATTTGGTGGTGTTTGATTCTCAATTCTCAATTGAAATCTCCCACT
Source organism: Adenophora triphylla var. japonica (assembly GCA_022495995.1). Lineage (NCBI taxonomy): Eukaryota > Viridiplantae > Streptophyta > Magnoliopsida > Asterales > Campanulaceae > Adenophora > Adenophora triphylla. The sequence continues at coordinate 89,722 of JAFEMH010005795.1, forward strand.
CTAAGTGTTTCTCTCAAGCCAAAACGTTCTAATCACGGCTAGGGCAACCAGGGTAAGTATTTATACGTTATAAAACTTTTCCTCGCGAAAACCCTAGTTTTAAGTCAATTCCGCGTCGAGTCCGGTGCCCGTGGGACGAGTCATCCCCCAGTGGACGAGTCGTCCCCCTGGTACCCGGCTTCGAATCTGGCGTCCCCCTTAAGGGGAATAGTTGGTTACGGCACAGGGACGAGTCGTCCCCTGAGAACAAAAACTCCATATTCTTCATTTTTGACAATTCGTTCGATGCGTGTGACCCCATAGGACCATACTATGTTGGAAATGAGTCCGATCACATCGATCCTCATAAGACATGAGCGGACTCTAGCAAGCCATCATGCCTACCCAAATAGTATAATATCAAGTTCGATTTTCCTACATAGAACATATCACAATCCCATTGTCACACGATGTTATATTGAACATGAGTCATGGTCCACGTCAACTCATATTGTTCAATGCTTTCTCGTTACCAAGTAAATTGATTAATCGAATGACATTAATCACATTAATTCATTCGGGCATGGCCATGCACTACATCAATCTTACTTACGAGTGGCCAAGCAAACATCTCTCTTTACGAGGGACAATTTCCATCTTGACTTATCATTCTTCCCAACAAGAATCATACCATGCCAATGATAGCCCTTATTGTCATCCGGTTAAAGATAACGTTAAACTATATCAAACATGATATTCATCAAGCGGAAGACGATGATAATCTCAGGTCAAAGGATATCAATGATATGACTATATGAGATTTAATTATGACATATGACCATGACATAAATCTCATAATGGGTCAAGTCCAGTACCTTGTTCTCTAACAAGTACCCATGAATCTAATGTGCATCTCCATGCATATAATCATCATATGATTATCCATTAGACTTCATACTAGTGCTTCATAAGTACTAGGGACACGATTATTATAACTAAACATGCAAACTCATATAATAATCAAAGAAGCAATCTCATATATAAATGAACAATGACATTACATAAAGGTCTATCTCTATAGGCCTAGGGAACTAACACCTACAAATCAGACTTACGTTTGACTGCCGTTGATGGTTTTGATGAAAGAAACGGGATTCCGTTATCTTTCTCGAAGAAATCGGACTTACATTTTACTGCCGTTGATGATTTTGATGAAAGAAACGGGATTTCGTTATCTTTCTCGGGGAAATCGGACTTACGTTTGACTGCCGTTGAGGATAATGAGGAAAGAAACGGGATTCCGTTAGCTTTCTCGGAGAAATCGGACTTACGTTTGACTGCCGTTGATGATTTTGATGAAAGAAACGGGATTCCGTTATCTTTCTCGGGGAAATCGGACTTACGTTTGACTGCCGTTGATGATATTGATGAAAGAAACGGGATTCTGTTATCTTTCTCGGAGAAATCGGACTTACGTTTGACTGCCGTTGATGATATTGATGAAAGAAACGGGATTCCGTTATCTTTCTCGGAGAAGTCGGACTTACGTTTGACTGCCGTTGATGATATTGATGAAAGAAACGGGATTCCGTTATCTTTCTCGGAGAAATCGTACTTACGTTTGACTACCGTTGTGAGCACCCCAACCCGGGACCTAACACGTGTCCCGAGCTAAGGGAGCTCAAACTAAGAAAATCCATTTAAATTTTTAAACATTTGTTTGCCTTTAAAAGAAAACCACCTTTCAAACTTCCAAATAAAATCAATTGATAATATCTCTACTTAGAGGAAATCCAACCACAACTTTACTAAACCGTAATATGATCAATTACATTGGAAACCTTAATTAACATTTGTTTAACAAAAGGGTTTTCCATACAAATTATAAAAGAGGAATACTTAACCAATACTCCTAATAACCCACTCCTATACTTAACTTGTCAAGCCCCAAAAGCAAAAGTCCACAATGATATCCCCGGCCTCACTGGTTCGGGTCACCTGTCTCGGAATCTAAAACAGTAAAGGGAGAGGGGTGAGAATAAATCTCAATGAGCTATTATGATATGCAGCAAGATGCCAAACAAAGTGCAACACATAGCATGGTAACACATAACACATTATAAAAGCGGTAAACACCTTACGTTACCTCATTTTACCTTTTTCCCGTCTGAACAATAAGTCGTACAACGTGGGAGTAAAACTCCACTCTTTGGTGAATCGACTCCAGCCCATTCACCTCTTATAGGTCTCATGCCCCAGAGATCCATATAAGTAAGGATACCTATATTAGAGTATCCAACAATAATCTCGTCCCTCCTTACAACGATCGCAACAGGTCTGTAAAGCTTTTTGGGTCAATACAGTCGTTAGCACAGCCCCACTCCGTGGCCACAGAGTGGGGAAGGGTCACCGATATGACGAACCTTCAATCACTTATTGAACAAATCAATAATTGATTGAAATCCATCATACCCACCCGAACATAAACACGCCCAAGCACATAATAGATACTTGAGATAATCCACAAAATGGGATAACAATATAATAACATGGTAATGTATACTCATGCTAAACAGAACCATAGTACAACAATTCATGTAATACACAATGCATAATATCATCAATGCATATGAACTCAATTAAGGTAACAATATAACCACATAATCCACACCGGGATACAATACAATCATGTACCAATTAATCCACACCGGGATACAACACAACAACTTGCCAAATAATCCATACTTAGGGTATTAAGGTATACACCAAATTCAATGATTCCACAAATTGGGATAATAATGCCACAAGGAGATACATGCCCATTACCAATTAGTTCAATAGTGAAACCTATGGCTTCTACACCATTGCAACTATTCACTAAAGATAGGGAGTGAGGCTACTATATATCATAAACCACTCTTACATAGTCATTATACGACCTCGAATAACATTAATTAAAGTTCAAGTTCTATTTCCCAAATTGGAACTATTTTGGTGAAGTCACAAATCAAACCTATCAACCATTTTCGGGGCAATATTTAAACTACTTCCACAATTCCATTTTGATCACTTAAGATGTCATTGAGTAGCCAAAGTATTCTACTTTAATCTAGGTTAAAGAGATTTCATTTTGGTTCTAGTTCGATTAGGTTTAAACAGCTCCAAAGTTGACCCAATGTCACCAGGCCAGGGCACGACTCGTGCCCCAGGGCACGACTCGTGCCCCTTTGGCCTTCCCCAGAATCAGGCGTCCCCACTAGGCACGACTTCCCTTTAATCCTTGTCATGACTCGTCCCCATCCAAGGCACGACTCGTGCCACAGGGCACGACTCGTGCCCTGAACCCAGAATTCTGAACAAGGCTGGAAATACCTATGTAGCCATACCAATTTATCCCAACCCAAGTTTCCTCTATTTTGTGAACATAAAAAGGTTTACTAACTTCATCCATATCATTATAGATCATTTAAATCTCCAAAATAACATCAACCTAGGTTACTCACTCTTGGATTTACTACTCATTCAATCATCACAATATCACATTTCACACTTAGTTTCTAAATCTAGTTCAATCCACTTTCTTACATTTTTAATCAACCTTTATGAACAATACTATCATTCTAAGGCATTAAACAATCATTTAATAACAATAACAACATCAAATCATTGATGAGCATACAAAGAAAGGAAGTCATAATAACTCACCTTTGGATTTGCAATGGAAGGTTGATCTTTCTAGCTAGATGGATTCTCCTAGATGATCCCACTTCAATGATATCCTTGGACTTGAAAATGATGGAAGAATGGCTTGACTTCAAGAAGAGGGGTTGAGAGCTCCCATGGAATTTCTAAAGCTTTCTTGCTTAGGAGAAGAATGAATGTTGAATGAAGGAGGGAGAAGGAGAGTAAGAGGAGGATGATGGAGAGGGGGGGGCCGGCCAAGGAGGGAGTATGGGGGAGGGACACTTGGGGCTTTAGGAGGAAGGTAAGACAATTTGGCCCCCCTCCCCCAACAATTAAACTAAGGCTTTCCTTTTAAAATTTAAAACTAACTTTTACTCAAATAATTCATCCTACCCATTTACCTTCTTGTACTATTTATCATTTTTCCATTTTTATTATTTCCCCAAATTTCTTTATTTAATATCCAATAAATTCTCAAAAGATCCTAATCTTACTACTCATCCAATTTATCCTAATTTAAGAATTTAAAGACATGATTGAACACATAAAGCTAACATAAATATTAAAAGCATATAATATAATATTTAAAATTAGTGCCTAGGGTTGGGGTCGTTACACTCACTCCTCCTTAAAGAAAATTCGTCCCGAATTTTACCGCCGCTACCCTAATGATCAAATAGCGAAGGTTACCTTTCACACATTCTAACTTAATATTTTTAATTCGATTTCTCAATGGCATGATTCCACTATACATTTTAACAACTCAATTACTCTAAGACTTCAATTCCCAATTAGTCTCATCAATTCTATGATTCTTTCCAAGATTTCCAATTTCATTAATAATATGATATTACAACTTAACATTTCGAGAATACCATACAATTATCACTAACCCAAATTTTCACGACCTCAAGAAGCACAATTAAGTAAAAGTATTACAACTTAGGTCACCAAATACATTACGATATTTCATTTAAAACTTCAAATACTCACGCAAGCCGCCCTTAAGAAGTCGGTCTATAAGTCAAATCACCAACATTTTCTAAAACTTCAAATGGATTAACAAACTTTGGCGCTAAATTACCTTAGGCCTAGCTTCCCTAATTTCACCCCAACAAATTGGAGATCGAAATATCTTCTGAACCACGCCTCATACGGTTTTATCTCAATGCTAAAATAATAAGCGCTATTATACACAACTCGCTAAGGTTAATTAAACTTCTCAAGTGGAAAGGAAATCCGTCACACAACACAACTTGTTCTTCCGAAACTGGATAGTCTTCAAATCTCTTTCTTTCGACTAACTAAATCCTCCAACTCTTAGGGTCGGTAACTAACCCCGGAAGGGAGCTTCAAAAGATAAGATTCCACTTAAACCACACAAACAATTGTAACCACTCTCGATAAATGATAAGAAAATTCCGCTTTACCTAAGTTAGCTTCCCCGGAACATACGCTATCACCTTCCCATTTTGTATAACACAACACCCTGATCTTCCGGTAATACATACTTAAAACTTCACAAGATCCTCACATCCACTAGGTAAGGTAAGGATCGGGTTCAAAGCTAACCTATTCTCCATTACTAACCACGTGATTCATCCTTATTACATCCTACACCATTTATACGTCCTTTAGAGTCAACCAAAGCAACGACTTTAAAATTCTTAAGAGTTCCTTAAGTTTCTTAGGTAACACTTGCCAACTTAAAGATCACTGACTCAATCCTCACAAGATCCATGGTAACATCCACGTTTAGGACTATAGAACCCAAAATTTTGCAATCCTCTCGAGTCAAATCACACTAGCCAAAATTTGCACGCAGGGACTCCTCCCGATGAATCATTAACCCAACTCTCAATTATTTTCACGAGCTTCCCGAAACTTAAATTAACAAAGAGATCATCAATTCTCACTACCCTAAAGCCATCAAAATAAGGATTACAATTACGCTTTATCATACTCGTAACCAACACATGAAATATACCTCCGGGAGCACATTTACCATTTACTCACAATTAGCACATACAATTTTTGAAAAGACTTCTTATGCAAGTCTAACATATACTAATTACCCTTCACATCTTAATTCAAATGTTTCACCTTAAATATTCACATATAACAAGAATTTCACATTAAGGTTTACCTATAACAAATACCAATATAAGCAATCTAGGCATGGAAAAAGGAGACTCACTTATTATGATAGTCTACCATTATACCACAACTACTTAACCCTCCAGGTCAAGTATATCTAAAAATCATTAACTAATAGTTATACCAATTCAACTGGCAATACATGCTCCGCCATAACCACTTCAACATCGTGGTAAACCCAAGAAGGTTCGAGGTATTCTCTCATAAGAGCAGAATCCTCTAACAATAAAACAACATCTCAAACAATATATGTCACATATAAGCAAAATTTGATGCCAAGCATAAATGATATGCAACAGATCCATAAAATATGACCCCTAATTCGAGACAGGGAATATACCTTTAGTAACCTCCGAGGGATCTATCTCTCCACGAACCCGAAACGCATACTCGACCAAGGATCTTCTCTTTCGGTTCTCCTTCGCTATCTCTTTTGGTACCACCTCTTTGACGTCCACCCGCCGACCGCTGCTTGAAACTCGACCCTGAAGAAACTTTGAACAATTCCTCCTAAAGTGTCCCAATTCCCCACACTTAATACACTTACCTTGTTTACTCCAACAACGATCTTTGGTATGCCCAATCTTCTTGCAAAATTTACAATTCATCCCATACTGTTTGGATTTTGGCCTAGATGAAGAAGCTACAACAAACTCTCCTCTCACACTTCCTGAAGTTAAAGCCCGTGGCTGATTTCTAATGATTTTGGATCCTTGTCTTATATACTTTGGCTTGTTTCCAATCCCATCTTCCGATTTTCCACTATTTTCCCCAATGTCCTTTTCGACCTTATATGCTCTATCTATGATCGTTCAAAATCGGCGAAATTATTAATCCATAATTTCTTCCTAAGCTCACTCTCAAACACCGTTACAAACTTCTGAACCCTTTTCACTTCATGCGATACCAAATGAGGGCAACACCTAGCTAATTCCTCAAACCTGACCGAATACTGATTCACCGTCATGTTCCCTTGTTTTAGTCTTAAGAATTCAATCTCCTTCTTATCCCTTGTAACCATGGAAATGAAATAGTCCTCGAATCTGTTGAGTGAAATTATCCCAAGTCTGGGGCGTATGATCCCGCTTCCAACTTTCCTTCACAATATGCCACCACTGATCAGCTAGACCATCAAGTTTGAAAACGGCATACCTAACTTTCTCTTTGCTGGGACTTTCTATAACCTCGAAAATCCTATTCATTTCTCGCTAACCATTTCTGCCTTGAACGGATTCGGATCTCCGTTAAAGCTCGGTGGGTTCATCTTCACAAATCTTTCTAATCCATCACTTTGACATCCCTCATGTTGATTCGGAACTGATCCTCTAGTCTCCCTATCCTGTACAAACTTCCTGAATAATTTCATCATCTCTTCATTCTGAATTCCACCTATACCCATATCTCCTTCATTTTCTAGAACCTTCCGCTGATCATCCTTGCTTCCGGCCATTAGAACGAACTCCTGCATTAAACACTCGGCGTCAATTTCCACACATTCCCCTTAGTTTAGACATCTACCCTTGACCTCTAAACTAAGCTTTGATACCAACTGTGAGCACCCCAACCCGGGACCTAACACGTGTCCCGAGCTAAGGGAGCTCAAACTAAAAAAAATCCATTTAAATTTTTTTAAACATTTGTTTGCCTTTAAAAGAAAACCACCTTTCAAACTTCCAAATAAAAATCAATTGATAATATCTCTACTTAGAGGAAATCCAACCACAACTTTACTAAACCGTAATATGATCAATTACATTGGAAACCTTAATTAACATTTGTTTAACAAAAGGGTTTTCCATACAAATTATAAAAGAGGAATACTTAACCAATACTCCTAATAACCCACTCCTATACTTAACTTGTCAAGCCCCAAAAGCAAAATCCACAATGATATCCCCGCCTCACCGGGTTCGGGTCACACAATCTCAGAATCTAAAACGGTAAAGGGAGAGGGGTGAGAATAAATCTCAATGAGCTATTATGATATGCGAAGATGCCAAACAAAGTGCAACACATAGCATGGTAACACATAACACATTATAAAAGCGGTAAACACCTTACGTTACCTCATTTTACCTTTTTCCCGTCTGAACAATAAGTCGTACAACGTGGGAGTAAAACTCCACTCTTTGGTGAATTGCCTCCAGCACATTCACCTCTTATAGGTCTCATGCCCCAGAGATCCATATAAGTAAGGATACCTACATTAGAGTATCCAACAATAATCTCGTCCCTCCTTACAACGATCGCAACAGTGCAGCCAAAGCTTTTTGGGTCAATACGGTCGTTAGCACGGCACTCCGTGGCCACGAGTGGGGAAGGGTCACCGATATGACAAACCTTCAATCACTTATTGAACAAATCAATAATTGATTGAAATCCATCATACCCACCCGAACATAAACACGCCCAAGCACATAATAGATACTTGAGATAATCCACAAAATGGGATAACAATATAATAACATGGTAATGTATACTCATGCTAAAATGTAACCATAGTACAACAATTCATGTAATACACAATGCATAATATCATCAATGCATATGAACTCAATTAAGGTAACAATATAACCACATAATCCCACAGGGATACAATACAATCATGTACCAATTAATCCACACTTGGGATACAACACAACAACTTGCCAAATAATCCATACTTAGGGTATTAAGGTATACACCAAATTCAATGATTCCACAAATTGGGATAATAATGCCACAAGGAGATACATGCCCATTACCAATTAGTTCAATAGTGAAACCTATGGCTTCTACACCATTGCAACTATTCACTAAAGATAGGGAGTGAGGCTACTATATATCATAAACCACTCTTACATAGTCATTATACGACCTCGAATAACATTAATTAAAGTTCAAGTTCTATTTCCCAAATTGGAACTATTTTGGTGAAGTCACAAATCAAACCTATCAACCATTTTCGGGGCAATATTTAAACTACTTCCACAATTCCATTTTGATCACTTAAGATGTCATTGAGTAGCCAAAGTATTCTACTTTAATCTAGGTTAAAGAGATTTCATTTTGGTTCTAGTTCGATTAGGTTTAAACGCTCCAAAGTTGACCCAATGTCACTGTGCCGTGGCACGACTCGTCCCAGTGGCACGACTCGTGCCCCTTTCGCCTTCCCCATCAGGCGTCCCCACTAGGCACGACTTCCCTTTAATCCATGTCACGACTCGCCCCCATCCAAGGCACGACTTGCTGTGCCACGTGGCACGACTCGTGCCCCGAACCCTGATAAATTCGAAATGCAATAAAATCCTTTAGTAACCCTAACCAAAAATTGTCCCAAACTGATTTTCCCTTGTTTGTGAACTTATAAGGACTTCCTAAACTTCATACACATTATACTACCTCATTTAAACCCCAAGATAACCTAAACCCAAATCAATTACCACTTAATTTCCAACCCATTTTACTTCCATTTTTCATGATTAACCATCTTAATCCAACTCAACACATTTTCTTACACTCTTAATCATTTCTTATGAACAACAACAATATTCCATAACATTAACTAATTCCTCAACTCCAAGAAGCTTTCCAAGGCATCAAACAACCATTATAATAGCAATCACTATATCAAATCATTTATGAGCATTTAAAGAAAGGAAGTCATAATAACTCACCTTTAAAATAGGAGATGGATTTAAGATTTTCTTAGCTTGATGAACTCCTCTTGGTCTCCCGATTCCAAAAGTGCTCTCGGATCTCAAAATGGTGAAGGATTGATCTTGGTAGGAGCCTTGGAAGATGAAGCTTCAACAATGGCTTCCATGGAAAGTTGAGAGAGAGAAAGGGAAGAAGTAGAAGATGAAGATGGAGGAGAGGTGGAGTGTGGAAAATGATAAAAGGGAGAAGTATAAAAAAATGGTAAAGAGAGAGTATGGGGGAGGGGGGGGGCCGGTCCAAGGAGTAATTTTGGGGAAAAGAAGTCAACAAAAGTATGGTCCCCCATACCATAATTTAAAAATTGTCAATATTTTATTTCTTTTCCCCTACACAATTTAAAGCCTAACTACTTACATTTATTTATTGTCAATTGTTATACTTTCCCCATTGACTTTATTTAATTTTCTCAATTATCTCATCCTAATATAAGTAATCTAAAATATAAAATGAACACACAATATTAACGATAATATTAAAAGCGCACAATATGATGTTAAATTAGTGCCTAGGGTTAGGGTCGTTACAGGCCATGTGACGTACATGTGATATGAAGTTAAAAGGTAAAATAGGAAATCAATACAAATTAAAGTTAAACAAGTATGAAAGTTTTTAAGTGTAAATTTAAAAAGTAAAAGGTAGATCAAATTAATTTAAATGGGTGATATTTAATAATTAATATAATTTAGTTTCTCTCTCTCTCTCTCTCCTTTAATATTTCCGTATATTATTAATATTTACTGTTGGATCAATAAAAAAACTTACATTATATAGACTAATCTTAACCCCCGTTTGTATTTTTTTTTAATATTAATTTCATCATTTGTTATCTTAATTGCGACACATAAATAACCAAGTTCTATCGACGATCGACATTGTAAAGTGTTTTCTTTCTTCGATCTCTCTCTTCCTCCGACTTTCTCTTAAACACCCACATCTTTCGCTCTTCCTATGTGTTCACGGAAAATTTAAAAAAAAAATGATAATGAGTTGTGGTCTAAATCGTGATTTGAACCGTAATATAAACCATGGTCTGAATCACAGTCTGGATCGCAGTTTGAACCGTGGTTTTAACCAAACTAGTGAGTAACCCGTCGAAATTCGACGGACATAGTTAGGCTTTAGCCATTAAACAAAATGTTATAATTTCTCTTGTGGGTCATTTTCTGATTAGGAAAGATTAGTCAAAACATCTTTAATTAAACAGCAGAATATTCAAAGATTAGGCACTAAGCATAATATTATGTAAACATTTAACATGACATCTATTCTTTGTTAAACAATTCAGAGACATCAAATTTTGTGATTCCATAAATCCTCTAAAAATAAAAATGATAAATAGGAATATCTTTAGCTAAAATAGCTTATATCATAGTAAAACATTGTCCCTGAAACCAAAAATAAAATTAAAAAAAAAAAAACAATTAAGAGATCAAATAGGTCAAGAAGAAGAAAGAAGATGAGAACGAGCAATAACGGAGGATGATTTTGCCGAATTCTTTTTCAGCGACCTACTCAAAATAAACTCACGGCTGAATATTTTTTTTAACCAAGTTATATTTACGCAAAAAATATAAAATAATTAACGAATAATTATTTTATTTAATACGCTTATTAGGTATTGAATGTTTTAAATGGACATGTACATAGTGATTTATAATATATAAAGATTTTATCTTTTAGCAAGAATTACAATCCTAATTTATTCTAACTCTTCTCTTTCCTATCAATATCTTGATTCCTATCAACGTTAGGGTTTTTTCCTTTTTTTTTTGAAGAACCAGGAAGGCTGGTATGGAGATTTTATTTCATTAAAAATAATAAAGCCTAATTATTAAAACTGAATAAGGTCAAGGAGGTCAAGGTCAAGGCGGCCAAGCCCAAGCCCAAGCCCATCCAATACCGGCCAAGGTCGAACGCCCCATACCAGCCAAGCACCGGCAGAGCCACAATTACCATGATGGACGACTCGTCCTGTGGGGCATGACTCGTCCTGTGGGGCATGAGTCGTGCCTTGTAACTTTGAGAAATCCTCAACCGCGCCAGATAGGGTCGTGACATTGTCGTCCAGGTCGTGCCAAGGTGGGGACGACTCGTCCCATGTAGCACGAGTCGTGCCCTGCTCCCAAAAAATTTCCAGCTCTGCCGAATGATCCATGTGCCTCATCCATGACCCCAATTAGCCGGCCAAACACTACCAGAATAGGCCAAAACCAAAATTACCAAAGACATTGTGAATTTGTCCAATCCAAAACCAAAATATTATCTTCGTAAAGCATAGTAACCACTCTCATCAAACCTTAGAGCATCCAAACATTTTAATACCATTCTTTATCTTCTTCACAAAACCTCTATGAAAGAGATGAAGCAACGGATGTCATCCAGTTACTAAAAAACTAAAAGGTTTAGATCAAAAGTATATTTTCTTTATGGATGAGCAACGGAAAATAAAGAGATCAGGGGGTATATTTGTGTTGAATTTGAAGTAAAGTAATGAGATAAAATATTGCTAAAGCAGCATGGGCTTTACTGAAAAAGAAGCAAAAGACACCAATAGAAACAGTAATACTTGTCATGTATCTTCTTTTGAGTTGATGAGCATAGCAAGCATGTTCCGAAGAATGTTCAGATTTTGCGGAAGCATCAGCTTCTACTCAAGCTTTGGAATCAAACTTCAAGAGTTATGCAGAGGATGACATTAAGCATCTTGGGCAGTGTATTATCCCATTGCACCGGCGGGCAGTTTCATCCAATAGTGACATTGTTGGCCGTGGTAGAACCGATTGTTTCGTGAGGATCCCGGCTCGTTCAATGTGTACGACAACATGTCGGAGAAGCAAGACCGAACCTTAAGAGAAGTGTTGGGGCTGGAGAGATTTTTAGAATTGGGATTCAAAGTGACATGGGAGAGACGGTAGCGAGATAAATGGAGTGATTTGGATGAAGAGTTATTTCACGATGTTGTATTTTCCAATCCCGCATCGTTGGGAAAGAATTTTGGCACCATCTTGCGGCAGTTGTTCCCTTCTCGAATCGGTTTTGAGATTGTTAGCTATTATTTCAATGTTTTCATGCTTTGCAAAAGGGGATCGTAATAGATGTACTCCAATGCACATTGACAGCGATAATGATGAGTGGGAAGGGAGTGATGAATCTGAGGAAGATGATGACCCATATCAGAATGAGATTTATGTGGATGATTCATATAAGGGGATGACAAATGTTTCAGAAAGATGGCCAATGAATTTGCTTAAAAATTCTAGTCCTAACTCTTCATCTCAGTGTTCAGATAAAACCATAGAAGGTGAAATGGGAGCTTATGATTTTCAAAATGACTCTAATACGACCTTTGATGTAGTTTCCGTGCAACAAGTTAGTCAAGAGAAGGTTGAAGATGGCAAATATGGGGGCCATGGCGAATTTATTTCTGAGCGTTGTGATGCTAAAGTGTGGGATACCGAGTATTCGACATTTCCAAGAACTAAAGCCAATTTCTTGCCTACTTACAGTATGATTGAAGAAGGTTTTGGAGTTGAAGACTGGGAACAGGGCAGCGGGGATGATGATCGCAACAGTTTAAGTTAAGTTTGCTGGTACTTACTTTTTACCATTCAATGCAAATATTAGCTCTTTGGGCGACTTCATTTAGGTTCCTTTTTAGTTTTTTTACTGGAACAAAGTTCTGTTTTCTCTAGTACATAATTTTGGGAAGGCAACAGGATTTATCATCTTGTTTTAGCTACCTCCTTGTGTACCATTTTCACCATATAATTGGAAATTTTAGAAAATTTGGAGATTCGGATTTCCATCCAACATATAGCTGGAACAGGATTTGTGGATAATTAAAAAATACTCCATCCGTCCCACACCAATTGTAACGACCCTAACCCTAGGCACAATTTTAGTATCATATTATAAGCTTTTAATATTAAGGTTAACTTTATGTGCTTATTCCATGACTTTAATATTTATGTTAAGTTGAGATGGTTAGGAGATAATTTTAAAGCCTTGGGATAAAATGAAAGTAAGTTAAAGTAATTGGTTGAAGTAAAATAATTGAAAGTAAAATAAAGTAATAGGATGGAGTGATAATAAAATGAGCAAATAAAATATTATGGGTTGGGAGGATTATTTTTAAAAGAAGAAAAGAAATAAATTTAGGAAGTATGGGGGGGGCATACTTCCTCCCCTTAATTCCCTCATATTTTTTCCCCTTTAGTCAACCTCCCCATACTTCTTCATCCTTCTTACTTTCCATAATCATTCTTCTTCATCCTCCTTCATTTCCTCTATAGAAACTCCTCCATGGAAGCATCCTTTCCAAGTTCCTAGAGAAGTCAATTCTTCTCCATTTTCCAATTCAAGTGTACTTTCGTGTTCGGGGTGAAGAGAGGAGCACATCAAGCTAAGAAAATCTTCATTCCATCCCATATTTGCTATGTAAGTTATTATGACTTCCTTCTAAATATTGTTCACTTTATGTGTTAATGAATATTTTGTGAAAAGAAAATGATTGTGATATTTTTTAATAAGGTTATTTGAGTAAAATGGGTTAATTAAGGATGAATTGATTTTTAGTATGAAATGGGGGTTTAAGTTGGAAGAATGAGGGTATAAGAAATGTAAAAGGTTAATGACTTTAATGAAGTTCTTGTATATAGTTATGTTCTTCTTATTTTGATTTGGGAGATGTAAGGAGTATATCTCATTTGGTAGAAAGAAGTAGAAAAAGGACTTGTTATACTTTTAATTTTGTGAGTTATTATGATCTTTTCTCCTATTTAATGTTAATGAACTATTGGGTGTTGTTATTTTTATTAATGGTCAATTGATGCTTAGGAAACCTTCTTGGAGTTAATAAATGGGTTAATGATAAAGAATGATGTGGTTTAAGGAAGTTTATCAAGAGTGTAAGAAATGGGTGGAATTAGTTTTAGAAGATTGAACTTGAAATGTGTTAGTAAAATGGGTTGGAAATCTTGTGATAAATAATTTATGTTTATATTATTTTGGGGTTTAAATGATTTAGGATGAGGATTGTAAAGTTAGAAATCCTTTTGGGGTTCATGGAAATAAGGGTTGTTAAAAGGAAAAGAAAATAAGTAAAAGGGGGGGGGTTTGAAATCTGGGCAATGCTGAAATTGGGATTGGGCGGTCGCCCATGAGGGGGTGAGCGGCCGCCCATGTGTGCAGAAACTTGGTCTCCTGGAAATTCCTCTTGGGCGGTCGCCCAAGAGGTAGTGTGCGGTCGCCCATGTGGGCAGTAACTTGTATTTCCTTTGAAACTCTCTTGGGCGGTCGCCCAAGTGACATGGGCGGTCGCCCATGTCACCAGATCCTCCTTAGATACTTTTCTTGCTGATTTTCACCAACAACCTAGTGGTATGATTCCTAACCATTATAAATTAGTGGAACTTAATCCAAACCGGATATGAATTAATCTTCTTTAACCGAGGGTAAAGTAGAATACCTTGACTAGGCCATGATGTCTTATTTGGTCAAAATGGAATTATGGAAATAGTTAAATATTGTTCGGAAAATGGTGGATAAGCTTGATTCGTAACTTCACCAAAGTGGTTCAACTTGGGAAGTAGGTCTTGCACTTTTATTAAGATTATTCAAGGTTGAGTAACGACTTCGTAGAAATAGTTTATGGTTTAGAGTGGCCGTACTTGCCTCATACCCTTGGTGATTAGATAGTGTAGAGACTATAATTACACTATTGCGTTAGTTAGAAATATTTATGTATCACATTGTGGCATTGTATCCCAAGTGGGGATTATTTGGTATTGTTATGTTGTATCCCAAGTGTGGATTATTTGGTATATGGTTGTATTGTATCCCAGTTGTGGATTATCTGGCATATTGATTATATTGTATCCCGGTGTGGATTATGTGGTTATATGGATACATTACTTGAGTTCATATTCATTGATGGATTATGCATAGTGTATTAAATGAATGTTGCACTATGGTATTGATTTAACATGAGTATAATTTACCATGTTGTTATATTACAATCCCTTTTGTGGATTTAATTCAAGTAACTATTATGTGCTTGGATATTACATGTGATCAGGGGGTATAATGGAATTCAATCAATTATTGATTTGTTCTATAAGTGATTGAAGGTTCATTATACCTGTGACCTCTCCCCTCTGTGGCCACAGAGTGGGATGTGCTAGCAGCTTGTATTGAGCCAGAAGCCTTACAGACCGCTGCGATTTGGTGATTAGGTGGAATGCTTCTGTATTAAGCCAAAAGCTTTACAGTTAGCGCTGATATTATATGATACTCTGAATAAGGGTCATATAAGTATCCTATTTTCTTATATGGATCTCTGGAGTATGAGTCCTATAAGCGGTGAAGGTGCATGGGGGCAATTCACCAAAGAGAGGAGTTTTACTCCCACGTTGTACGACTTATTGTTCAGACGGAAAAGGTAAAATGAGGTAACGTAAGGTGTTTACCGCTTTAATAATGTGCTGTGTGTAACCATGCTATGTGTTGCATCTTGTTTGGCATCTTGCTGCATTCATAATAGCTTATTGAGATTTATTCTCACCCCTTCCCTTTTACTGTTTTAGATTGTCTTGAGACAGTGACTGAACCAAATGAGGCCGGGGAAAGAGTTTGGACTCTTGTTTTTGGGACTTGTCAGGTTAAGTATATGAGTTGGTTGTCTAGGTGTATTTATTAAGTAAGACTCTTTTGAGAAGTTGTATATAAACTCTTTTGTAAACAAAGTTATTTTGGGGTTTACGATGTAATTTATTAGATTATGGTTTATCGAAGTCATTGTGGAATTTTCTCCAAGTGGAGCTATCAGTTGATTTAAAATTGGAAGTTTGAGTAGTGGTTTTCTTTTAAATGTGAAATAAAAGTTTTTGAAAATCTAAGATGGGATTTCTTAGTTTGGGCTTCTCAAGCTCGGGACACGCGTTAGGTCCCGGGTTGGGGTGCCTACAGTTGGTATCAGAGCTTAGTTTAGAGGTCAAGGGTAGATGTCTAAACTAAGGGGGAGTGTGTGTTAATTGACGCCGAGTGTTTAGTGTAGGAGTTTGTTCTAATGGCTGGAAACAATGATGACCAGCGAAAGGTTCTAGAAAATGAAGGATGTTTAAATTGTAGCCTCACAGTCATGGTATTTTAGTAATGAATTCAAATGGTCTTGGGTTGGATATGGGAAATGTTGCAGGTGGGTTGGTGCATTTTACTTGGGTTGAAATTTGTTAAATTTGTTGAGATGTGGTATAGCGAAATTTTGATATAGTATTGATGTTAAGAAAAATGATTTAAGTATGTGGTATTGTTTAGGGTTCCTTTTAATGAAGTTGGCTAAGTTGTGAAGTTGTTGTTATATATGTTGTACGATGCTATTACTACCGTATAAATGATTATTAATAAGTTTGACAATTTGTTTGGCTGTTGAAATAATGAAAGAGGGGTTTGGAAATGATTAAAGGGATGGTTTGATAAAATATAGGTTGGTAATTGAAAAGAGTATTATAAAGGTTAATATATGGTGGAGAGAGTATTGTTGGGTGGCTTGTGATGTGTAAAAATAATGAAAATAACTTAGGTAGTGGGTGAATGAACATGGCGAATAGTGAGAATAGGTATGGGTTAATGTGGAAAGATAGAGTAATAGGGTTATATGGCTTGGAGAAGGTATATGGTATCATTTGAAAACCTTATAATTAAAGTTGATTCAATGGTATAGTTGTTGTTGAATTATGGTCATATATGGTATATGATGTATTAGGTGATATACATAGTGGTTGTAATGGTTAGCCAATTAATAGGACTTTGGAAATAAGCAGGAAATGGTGGTTTTGGAATGAATATGGTAAGGTTGATATTCAAAGTGATTGGGAATTCTGTATCCATTTTAGTTAAGTTAGAATGATCATGAAAGGATGTGAAGAAAGATTTAGTAATAGCAATTTTGACTAGGGTAAAATGTTGTTGTAAAGTGAGGGTCTAAAGGTCGAGTATGTGTTTCGGATATAGGAGAGATAGCTCCCTCAGAGGTCACTAGAGGTATATTACCTGTCTCAGAAGTTAGGGGTCATATTTTATAGATCCTGTTTCATATCATTTATGTTTGGCATCACATTTTGCTTCTATGTGGCATACATTGCTTGAGAATTGTTTTATTGTTAGAGGATTCTGCTCTTATGAGAGAATACCTCGAATCTCCTTTGGTTACCACGGTGGTGATGTGGTTATAGATGGGCATGTATTGCCAGTTGATTTGGTATGATTACCGATTTGTAATTATGAGATATACTTGACCTGGAGGGTTAAGTAGTTGTGGTGCATTGGTAGACTATCATAAGAAGTGAGTCTCCTTTTCTATACCTAAATTGATTATATTGGTATTTAATATAAATAAACATTTATATGGTACTCTTGTTATATAAGCATTAAAGACAGAAAGTTTTGGTTAAAAGTGTGAAGGATATTTGGTATGTGTTAGACTCGCATAAGAAGTCTTTTCAAAAATGTTACGTGCTAGTTGAGTAGATGGTAATTGTGTTTCCATCAAAATATCTCATGTGTTGATTCTAAGAATGATAATCAGAATTTTAATCCTTATCTTGAAGGCTTTATGGTAGTTATGATTGATGACCTCTTTGGTTATTTAAAGTTACGAGAGGATCATGAAGATCATTTGGGAATTGTGTTAATTACCTTTAGTGGGAATTCATCATTTCGAGAAGTTTAGCAAATGTGAGTTGGCTCGCGAAGATTTTACATTTTGGGTTCTATAGTCTTAAGCCTGAAGGTTACCATGGGTCTTGCGAGGATTGAGTCCGTGATCTTTGGGGTTGGCAAGTGCTATCGAAGGAATTTTTAAGGAATTCTTGAGAATTGAAAAATCGTTGATTTAGTTAACTCGGAAGGATATACCAAAAGTGTAAGATGTAATAAGGGTAAATCGTATTGATAGAGATGGGGAATAGATTGGCTATAGATCCTATCCTTACCTTACCTTACCTAGTGAATGTGAGGACTTCGTGAAATTTTAAGTGGGTATTAAAGGAAGATTAGGTTGTGATATTATGCAAAATGGGAAAGTGATAGCGTATGTTTCGAGGAAGTTAACTTAGATAAAGCGGAATTTTCTTACCCTCTACTCGAGAGTGGCTGCAATTGTGTTGCGTTATTTAAGTAGGAACCTTATCTTTTTGAGACTCCCTTTGAGAGTTGTTACCGATCCTAAGAGTTTGAAGAATTTAGTTACTTGAAAGGAAGAGATTAGAAGACTATCTAGATTCTTGAAGAATAGGTTGTGTGTTGTGTGATGGACTTCCTTTCAAGTTGAGAAGTTAATTAACCTTAGCGAGTTTACTTATAATAGTAGTTTTTAGGTTGCATGACCCATCGTTTGTATGGAGTTATTTCCCTAATTGTGATTAGACGGATTGGACCTATGCGGGAGTACCGTTGAGAGTTATTAGAATAACAGTTCAGGGAATTGAAATCCTAGAGTATTCGGGTTGTGAAAATGTATAGAAGAAGCATGTCATTGAGGAAACTAATTGAAAATTTTAATTTGAAATATGTGAGAGGTAACCTTTGCTAATTGATCCTTAAGGTAAGTCTTTTTAAAATTCGGGACGAATTTTCTTTAAGGGAGAGTGAATGTAACGACCCTAACCCTAGGCACAATTTTAGTATCATATTATAAGCTTTTAATATTAAGGTTAACTTTATGTGCTTATTCCATGACTTTAATATTTATGTTAAGTTGAGATGGTTAGGAGATAATTTTAAAGCCTTGGGATAAAATGAAAGTAAGTTAAAGTAATTGGTTGAAGTAAAATAATTGAAAGTAAAATAAAGTAATAGGGTGGAGTGATAATAAAATGAGCAAATAAAATATTATGGGTTGGGAGGATTATTTTTAAAAGAAGAAAAGAAATAAATTTAGGAAGTATGGGGGGGGGGCATACTTCCTCCCCTTAATTCCCTCATACTTTTTCCCCTTTAGTCAACCTCCCCATACTTCTTCATCCTTCTTACTTTCCATAATCATTCTTCTTCATCCTCCTTCATTTCCTCCATAGAAACTCCTCCATGGAAGCATCCTTTCCAAGTTTTTAGAGAAGTCAATTCTTCTCCATTTTCCAATTCAAGTGTACTTTCGTGTTCGGGGTGAAGAGAGGAGCACATCAAGCTAAGAAAATCTTCATTCCATCCCATATTTGCTATGTAAGTTAATATGACTTCCTTCTAAATATTGTTCACTTTATGTGTTAATGAATATTTTGTGAAAAGAAAATGATTGTGATATTTTTTAATAAGGTTATTTGAGTAAAAAATGGGTTAATTAAGGATGAATTGATTTTTAGTATGAAATGGGAGTTTAAGTTGGAAGAATGAGGGTATAAGAAATGTAAAAGGTTAATGACTTTAATGAAGTTCTTGTATATAGTTATGTTCTTCTTATTTTGATTTGGGAGATGTAAGGAGTATATCTCATTTGGTAGAAAGAAGTAGAAAAAGGACTTGTTATACTTTTAATTTTGTGAGTTATTATGATCTTTTCTCCTATTTAATGTTAATGAACTATTGGGTGTTGTTATTTTTATTAATGGTCAATTGATGCTTAGGAAACCTTCTTGGAGTTGATAAATGGGTTAATGATAAAGAATGATGTGGTTTAAGAAAGTTTATCAAGAGTGTAAGAAATGGGTGGAATTAGTTTTAGAAGATTGAACTTGAAATGTGTTAGTAAAATGGGTTGGAAATCTTGTGATAAATAATTTATGTTTATATTATTTTGGGGTTTAAATGATTTAGGATGAGGATTGTAAAGTTAGAAATCCTTTTGGGGTTCATGGAAATAAGGGTTGTTAAAAGGAAAAGGAAATAAGTAAAAGGGGGTTTGAAATCTGGGCAATGCTGAAATTGGGCTTGGGCGGTCGCCCATGAGGGGGTGAGCGGCCGCCCATGTGTGCAGAAACTTGGTCTCCTGGAAATTCCTCTTGGGCGGTCGCCCAAGAGGTAGTGTGCGGTCGCCCATGTGGGCAGTAACTTGTATTTCCTTTGAAACTCTCTTGGGCGGTCGCCCAAGTGACATGGGCGGTCGCCCATGTCACCAGATCCTACTTAGATACTTTTCTTGATGATTTTCACCAACAACCTAGTGGTATGATTCCTAACCATTATAAATTAGTGGAACTTATTCCAAATCGGATATGAATTATTCTTCTTTAACCGAGGGTAAAGTAGAATACCTTGACTAGGCCATGATGTCTTATTTGGTCAAAATGGAATTATGGAAATAGTTAAATATTGTTCGGAAAATGGTGGATAAGCTTGATTCGTAACTTCACCAAAGTGGTTCAACTTGGGAAGTAGGTCTTGCACTTTTATTAAGATTATTCAAGGTTGAGTAACGACTTCGTAGAAATAGTTTATGGTTTAGAGTGGCCGTACTTGCCTCATACCCTTGGTGATTAGATAGTGTAGAGACTATAATTACACTATTGCGTTAGTTAGAAATATTTATGTATCACATTGTGGCATTGTATCCCAAGTGGGGATTATTTGGTATTGTTATGTTGTATCCCAAGTGTGGATTATTTGGTATATGGTTGTATTATATCCCAATTGTGAATTATCTGGCATGTTGATTATATTGTATCCCGGTGTGGATTATGTGGTTATATGGATACATTACTTGAGTTCATATTCATTGATGGATTATGCATAGTGTATTAAATGAATGTTGCACTATGGTATTGATTTAACATGAGTATAATTTACCATGTTGTTATATTATTATCCCTTTTGTGGATTTAATTCAAGTAACTATTATGTGCTTGGATATTACATGTGATCAGGGGGTATAATGGAATTCAATCAATTATTGATTTGTTCTATAAGTGATTGAAGGTTCATTATACCTGTGACCTCTCCCCTCTGTGGCCACATAGTGGGATGTGCTAGCGACTGTATTGAGTCATAAGCCTTACAGACCGCTGCGATTTGGTGATTAGGTGGAATGCTTCTGTATTAAGCCAAAAGCTTTACAGTTAGCGCTGATATTATATGATACTCTGAATAAGGGTCATATAAGTATCCTATTTTCTTATATGGATCTCTGGAGTATGAGTCCTATAAGCGGTGAAGGTGCATGGGGGCAATTCACCAAAGAGAGGAGTTTTACTCCCACGTTGTACGACTTATTGTTCAGACGGGAAAGGTAAAATGAGGTAACGTAAGGTGTTTACCGCTTTAATAATGTGCTATGTGTAACCATGCTATGTGTTGCATCTTGTTTGGCATCTTGCTGCATTCATAATAGCTTATTGAGATTTATTCTCACCCCTTCCCTTTTACTGTTTTAGATTGTGCTGAGACAGGTGACCTGAACCAGTGAGGCCGGGAAAAGAGTTTGGACTCTTGTTTTTGGGACTTGTCAGGTTAAGTATATGAGTTGGTTGTCTAGGTGTATTTATTAAGTAATACTCTTTTGAGAAGTTGTATATAAACTCTTTTGTAAACAAAGTTATTTTGGGGTTTACGATGTAATTTATTAGATTATGGTTTATCGAAGTTAGTGATGGCAACGGGGCGGATACGGGGCGGGTTTGACCAAAACCGTACCCGCCCCTCAAAGAACCCCCCTAGTACCGAACCCGCCCCGCCCCGCCAACTGTAGAACCCGCATCCGCCCCGCACCGCATGGTCCAAAATCATTTTTTTGGGCTAAATTTTTTTGGGCTTTAGCCCAGCCATTCAACATTGTTAAATGAGACATAAAGACTTAAGCTAGCTATTACAGTTTTCACAAAACTTGCTAGCCCTAAAACCAACAATAATAGTTTTCACAATTATGTAAAGCTGGAATTCAAAATTCAAACCAAAAAGGACATAAATTCAAATATTACAAACCATAGAAAAACTTAAGCTAGCTATTACAAACCAAAAGAACATAAATTCAAATATTACAAACCATAGATGATAAATTCTAAAAGTGACAAATTATCCAAACTTTATAAAAGTCTTCAAAGATACTTCATTCCCAAAGCCAACATTTCAAACCTACATAAAGTAAAATAAAGGGTTAGATAAGATAATAATTTAAATGAGAAAAAGGAAAAACTAAGAAAGATGAATGAACTATTAAAGTAAAATAATCTTACTTATCACTCATTAACATCCATATCATCATCACAAGTTGCAATGTTTTCTTCACTACCCACTTCCAAAGAAAGTTCTACATAGAAAATCAATATTAGATATATAGAAATAAAATTAAGATATTTGGGAAAAAAAAAGAGACAAAAAATATATAATAATTACCACGTTTTTCATTCCGTAGCCAATTTTGGGTGCACATCAATGCTTCCAAGGTATTAGGAGCCAATCTACTCCGATGTGGACTAACCAATCTACCACTTGTGCTAAAAGCCGCCTCGGATGCAACACTTGTAACCGGAATAGCAAGAACATCTCTAGCAATTTTTTGTAGTGTTGGAAATTTTACTCCATTAGTCTTCCACCATCCCAAAATATCAAAGTGTAAAGTTCTTGGCAACACTAACTCATCCAAATAATGATCTAATTCCGATTTGACATCCTTATGCCTTGAAGTATTATTTACAAACATGTCAAAACCCAAAAGAGTGTCATTTGCATTCCAAGTAGCACCCGAAGAGAGAGAGGAAGATGTTCCACACACAACCTTTTCATTCGCACGCCTTTACTTTGGTACTCATTCAACAAATCATAACAACTATTCCGAATTTTTTCAATCTCAAATGAAGCTAACTCACCGTGTATAAGTGGCATAAAATATTCAATAAGCTTCATCTTATACCTAGGATCCAAAACACATGCAATTCCTAAGTCTTCATGACATTCACTCCAATACTTATCATACTTCTCAATCATTACTTTTGCCATATCCGAGATAAAAAATTCACAATCAACAACCCAAGAGTTCAAAGCCAACTTAATTTCACAAATTTTCAAGAAAAACTCATTAGCGGTAGGATAAAGAGTTCCCGAAAACATCAATGTCGCATTATAAAATAATTTCAATTTCTCGGTGATTATTTCAACTCTTCTCCAATCTTCCTCATCCGGCAAACAAGTATAAGACCTTTCCTTTTGTTTTAATCGTGGAAATACAACTTTATATTCTAAAGCCCTTTCAAGCATGAGATAAGTTGAATTCCACCTAGTGGGGCAATCAAGAATCAAACTCTTAATGTTTTGAATGGATAGTTGACGGGACGTATCCTCAAATTTTTGAATTCTACTACGAGACCCTATCCAATACACAACACTATTTCTTACATTTTCAACCTCCTTTTTGATAACCTCTAAACCATCCTTCACAATCAAGTTTAATATGTGTGCGCAACAACGCATGTGAAGAACTTTCCCCCTCATCATTAGTGTACTAGGATCTAATCTATCAACAACCTTCCCCAACATAGCATCATTAGAACTTGCATTATCGACTGTGACAGTTGACAACTTCCTATCAAGATTTAACTCCATAAGTGCTTCAACAAGATCTTCGGTAAGAACATCACTATTATGTGGAGGTGGAACATAAATAAACCTAAGATATAGAAAATAATGTAACATTAAATTTTTTACCAATAATTATCACTTTATTTTTTTAAAAAAAAAATAAGTAGAGAACAATACTCAGAGGATATTCATGCAAAAAAAAAGTAGGAAATACCTCACAAGTCGATTTTGCAAAACCCACGAAGAATCAATATAATGTGCGGTAATAGCCATGTATCCTTTTTTTGTTGGTTTTGCGCTCCACATATCCGTAGTAATGGAAACTCTAGAGTCCAACCTCTCCAAATCCTCAACCAACTTTTCTCTCTTGGAATGATATATCTTCAAGATGTCGCTCTTGATCGTATTTCTACAACGCACTTTGAACAACGGTTGGAGGTTATGTGAGTAAACACGGAATCCATGATGATTAACAATGCTCAAAGGATATTCATGCAAAACGATCATGTTCGCAAGATCTGTTCTCGACCTATCTTCATCAAAAGCAAAGGTGCGATATTCAACCTTCCCATCTTTTTTTTTCTCACCACCATGCAAAAAACATTGCCTAATGTCGACATTCTTCTTCTTTTTACACCTTGATATGTGATTGCGCAAATGAGAGGTACCTGAACTGCTACCACCTTTCAAATGTAACTTGCAATGATTACAAACTGCGACAACAACCCCATTTATTGTTGTTCTAGTCATGTCTTTCCACACATCAGATGTGAAACCCTTACTGTTTTTAGTGTTTTTTGAAGAAGAATTAGTTTCATTCAAAGATTGACTAGAGTCAACGGGTGTCCCACTGCCAAGACTTTGAGCATCAACCCCCCTATCAATCATAGGTTCATCCCCCTTCTCATACATGTGCAAATCATCATCTTTATTAGCACTTTCATGTCCTTGACCAACTTCTTTAGACATCTATGAACATTAATGCAAAAAATCAATAACAAATGTAGAAAATCAATGGACAACAACATCAATAACTAGAAGAACACACATACTATACACTTTGTTTATATAAATTTCACTTGGGATAGATATAAATGCAAGTACAGATTTACATGAAAAGGGTATATTGCTTTGCCTTTGCTGTAATCTGTATACCACAGTTATATGCCATGAGTGTTTTTGTTATGTACATATTTTAATAATTTCATCATATCAATCAGCCATATTATTTGAAAATCGTTGGATCAATAAATTTGGAATCAGCACAAACTTTTCAATGTATCCAACTGCAAGGGAGGGAGAGGATGCCACACACAGTGTGTAACTTTTCAATGAAACAGACAAAAATGGCAAAAGTCCGAGGTGGAACTGTGGGGAGGGAGTACTCAATAATTAAGATTAATGTTTATTTTAGACCCAGCAAATTGCTACTTTACAGAACAAAATGAAAATAGAGTAGTATAATCTATTTTACAGATATAAGCAGAGACCCAATGCAAATTGCGACACCAATTTCCATGGCAGTAAGAAAATGAAAATAGAGTAGTATAATCTCAGATTTGGCCCAATGCAATTTTACAGAACAAAACAAAGAAACAAACCTCTTTCTTACTTTTCTCTTTACAGTTTGCCTTTTGTTTCTTCCCGGTAACAACTCTGTCTGGTTAACTTGCTAAATCTGATACACAGTGATAGGGCCACAGAGCTGAGGTTAAAAAAAATTACTCACAAGAGAGAGAGAGAGAGAGAGAGAGAGAGAGAGAGAGATTTACTTACCATAGAAATCGATTTGAGAAGATGAGAAGTGGAAGCGGAGTGGAAGTGGAAGTGGAAGTCTGGGGAGCGGCGGCCGGAGGAGATCGTGGAAGCGGCGGCGGAGTGGAAGTGGAAGTCGCCTGGCCTGAGAGAGAAGTAGGGTTGGGTAGCGCCGCAAGAGTTCTAACCCTAGAAATCGATTTGAGAAGATGAGAGTGAAGTGAAGCCGCGTTCTGGTCCTGGTCGAACAGGTTATGCCCATGACTGGGGGGTAAGGGTAATAATTAAAATGGGAGAGGGGTATTATAGTAATTACATATATATAATAGTATGCGGGGCGGGGCGGGGCGGGGCCCCGCGGGTTGAGGGGTGAAACCGAACCCGCCCCGTGACCCGCCGAGTTTTCAAAAAATGCTACCATACCCGCCCCGCTACGGTGCGGATCGTCCCGGATACGGATCGGGTTCGGACAAATTGCCATCCCTAATCGAAGTCATTGTGGAATTTTCTCCAAGTGGAGCTATTATCAGTTGATTTAAAATTGGAAGTTTGAGTAGTGGTTTTCTTTTAAATGTGAAATAAAAGTTTTTGAAAATCTAAGATGGGATTTCTTAGTTTGGGCTTCTCAAGCTCGGGACACGCGTTAGGTCCCGGGTTGGGGTGCCCACACCAATAGATACCAAAAAAATGGACACACATATTAAGGAAAAGTAAGAGAGAGAAAAAGTGAAAAAAAATGTTGTGAGTATGAAAAATTAAATAGGAGAGAGAATGAGTGGGAGAAATAGTTAGGAGAGAGAATTTTGTGAGTGTAAAAATGA
Organism: Adenophora triphylla var. japonica; assembly: GCA_022495995.1. Lineage (NCBI taxonomy): Eukaryota > Viridiplantae > Streptophyta > Magnoliopsida > Asterales > Campanulaceae > Adenophora > Adenophora triphylla. Next base: position 116,319 of record JAFEMH010005795.1, read on the forward strand.
AATAGGAGAGAGAATGAGTGGAAATAATAGTAAAGATTCCCTTCCATTTTGGGCAGTATCAATTGGTGTGGGACGAACTAAAAAGGAAATAAGTATCAATTGGTGTGGGATGGAGGGAGTATAAATGTCAAATCGGGAGATGGATCTTGTGCAAATGAGAAGTATGGTCAGCGAATTTTTTTTATCCAAACAGAATACATTCAAGTCTAGCAACATCGTCATATTTCAAAAAGACTATGTACACGCTATGGACGCTGTCGACCTACTTACAGATATCTCTATCTTGCTGCCGAAACTTCTGATTGATTGACCACTTGAATCGTCATCCTATTTTCTTCCCCTAAACCATCCTTTTGTAAATTGATCTTCTTCTAATAGAATCTTCCTTTCGAATTAAAAAAAAAAAAAGAATTACACCTAACAGTGTTAAATAATTGTCAATGAGTTTATTGGTTTTCAATATTCAATTAATGGTTTCACGCTGAGTCAGAATCATTGAGACCATCAACTTCTCAGACCAGACAAAATGAGGAGGTATAGTTCCAATCATTAAAATCATGCCTGTTCGATTAATATACCAATTAAGTTCCACTTTTTCCATTATGACAGTAAATAATTCATATCAGGTAAAGGAATTGCAAGATGCATGGATTAACGTTGATAAGAAGGGAATCGACATTCAAGGTATTGAAAAACATGATCCTATATGATATTCAAATTTATTCCATAGAAGTTTTTTTAAGAACAACCATGCTAGCTTTGGGAAGGATTTAATGCAAATGTATGCAGTTTCTAGGGTTTTCTAGGTTAAAGAACATATTAAAAGATGATTGAATTATTACCTTGGTGTTGAATCTACCAAGCAATGGAGAAAAGTTCTTCTTCTTCTTCCTCCCTAGGATCGGCTGGTTTCTTTCTTCCTCTCGGAAATCTCTCTCTGCCGAATCTCCTATCTCTATGCCGCCTCTCTCTAATTCTCTTGCTAGGGTTGCAAAATAATGAGGCAGTTGCAAAATCAGTTTGTTACATGATTTATATAGGAAATAATTGATCAATGGGAGAATTACATAATGCCATGTCATAATAGTAATATCAACTATTGAAAAATCTTTGATTTCAAAATTCAAAAGTTGATTGAGCTTAAATCGGGATAATTTACTATATAAATAGTTACCTTGTAAACATTAACCTTTTATTAAATGAAAAATCAATTTATTAAATGAAAAATCTTTGATTTCAAAATTCAAAAGTTGATTGAGCTTAAATCGGGATAATTTACTGTATAAATATTTACCTTATAAATATTTACCTTATAAACATTAACCTTTTATTAAATGAAAAATCTTTGATTTCAAAATTCAAATGTTGATTGAGCTTAAATTGGGATAATTTACTGTATAAATATTTACCTTATAAACATTAACCTTTTATTAAATGAAAAATCAATTTATTAAATGAAAAATCTTTAAAAAGAATATAAGTTTAATTAATAATTAATTTCATTTAAATAAACGAAAACAATATGTTAGGTTTATGTACAACAATAAAAAAGTTCAACGATAATTTTGATATAAAACATTTAGCTAGGCCGGATGGAATTAAATAATCAAAAATATATTAAGACTGATAGGGTTATTCACGTAATGTAGACTTTTTTTTTTCCTTTTTGAAGATTTGTAGGCATAATTTATAAGGATACTTGGTAATCAATTTAAATTTGAATTGACATCTTCAAAATGTATTAATGTGTTTAAATTAGAATAATTTTGAAATTCAAAACATTTAACTATATTTAAATTAGGATAAACATTAAAGATTCGCATGAGTAATATTATGGCATTTAGAAAATTTGCCTTATTAAAACACTTTTTAAATTTTAAGATTAGATCAGTTTATAATACCCGAATTTAACTTGTCATAGCACTGTTGCTCAAAATTTTAAAAAATCAATTCCTGTAATTTTAATACTCCACTAACTGAATTTCATGGACTTCTTTCAAAAAAAAAAAACTGAATTTCATGGACTTAGTCAAACAATTGAAAATGTAAACGTTTTTTAAGGAAATATAACCCATTTGATAAATATGTAAGATTTGAATTAAATCTAATCTAATTTGATAATATTAATAATTGAATTCTAATTTCAAATTATTTTACAATACTTTCCTTAGTTTATACACGATATTTTTGTCATGTTCAGCCAATTTGTTTTCATATACTCTATTATTTTTTATAAAGAAAATATAATATATATATATATACTTGAGTTATATAAGGATTAAAAAAATATATAAGAAAAATATATGAAAATAATTCAATGAGTAAACCATACTATATATATATACTTGATTTATTATCGAAATTTAAGACTAATTAAGGCTAATTAATCTTTTTTAAAGAACTAAATGATTCTTATTAACTGTCGAAATTTAAGGCTAATTATTTAAAAAAAAAAACTTATTGGATTTATTTTAATGTATAAGTTTAATTAATAATTAATTTCATTTAAATAAACAAAAACAATATATTATGTTTATATACAAAAATAAAAAAGTGAGACGATAATTTTGATATAAAACATTTAAATAAACTTATTTGTGAATTATTTTATTTAAATAAACTTATTGGATTTATTTTAATGTATAAGTTTAATTAATAATTAATTTCATTTAAATAAACGAAAACAATATGTTAGGTTTATATACAACAATAAAAAAGTGAGACAATAATTTTGATATAAAACATTTAAATAAAATTATTGGATTTATTTCAATTAAATAAGCTAATTGGGGAATTTAATTTTCAAAGGACTAAAACACAAATGAATTAAAAGGACTAAAATACAAATAATTGTTATTTATGAACCAAAAAGCTGATTTATTGGCGAAAATAGATGAAATTTAAGGATCAAAATGCAAAATATCGACGAATAAGAGATTGACACGTGGCGAGCTGTGGAGCTTGAAATTTCTTCTGCTTTAATATTATATATGGATGGATGGATTTGCCTTATTAAAAAACTTTTTAAATTTTAAGATTAGATAAATTTATGATACTCGAATTTAACTTGCCATAGCACTGTTGCTCAAAATTTTAAAAAATCAATTCATGTAATTTTAATACTCCACTAACTGAATTTCATGGACTTCTTTAAAAAAAAAAAAAAAAAAAAAAAAAAACTGAATTTCATGGACTTAGTCAAACAATTGAAAATGTAAACGTTTTTTTTTAAGGAAATATAACCCATTTGATAAATATGTAAGATTTGAATTAAATCTAATCTAATTTGATAATATTAATAATGAGTTGTGGTCTAAATCGTGATTTGAACCGTAATATAAACCATGGTCTGAATCACAGTCTGAATTGCAGTTTGAACCGTGGTTTTAACCAAATAATTGAACCGCGGTTTGAACCAAACCGAACTGAACCATGACAGTTTGGTTTGAATTATTTCATGGTTTATGATTTGGTTAGTTTTAAAAAAATTTCAAACCCGATAACTAATTAATGATTCGATCCGGAAATTATCCCAAACCGAATCAAACTAAACCATTTAAAACCTCCACCCACATCCGTCATTGTACCCACAATAGTAACATCTACGAATCTCATTTATTAATAAAAATTGCATATTTTTACAATAGTGATACAGAAAATTTGAAGTCTTCTAAAAAAAAAATTGTTACTTCTCAATGCAGACCGAGTGAAAAGGAAAACACACTGTTCTACTTCTTAGAAGGGTTAGAATTAAAGGAGCTTTACAAAAGACAAAGGCCGCATATAACAATGACCATATAGAAACTGCAATCTATGAAAATAGCTCGAATAATTTGGTGTAACACCAACCCTAATTCAAGAACCTTAACTGCTCCATCCCAATTTTGTTCTGTCGACTCCTTTTCTTCCTTGCCCTTTTCTTCAACTCCCGGCCTCTTCCCAAGCACTAGTCGTGCCACGACAATTGCAACGTCAGTCATGAGGAGTACGTACAGAGGCTTTGAAGCTATCATGCTCTTTGATTTTATTATGCTACGAGGAAGACTAACGTTCGATAGAACAACCAATAGAGCTATCACAATAGAACACATAACTCGCGTGTTTTCTGACGCAATAATGCATGTGTTTATTTCTTTTGGATTAAAGCAAGTCAGATCAATGCCATATTGTTTCAGGAAATGATCATTAATCCCCTTTGACGAGTTGTTAGTAACGTTTCTTGCAACGGAAGGAGATGGTTGTAATTTGTCCTCAGCAGGATCCGCTTTGGGTACTGCTTCTGTGTTGGTTGTCTCGTATTTGTGCAACTCTGGCTCTGACATGGTTCGCGAGTCAAATGATTTTGCCCTTGGGAATCCATAACCTAAGTCATCTTTTGATGATGTACCCGAATATACTTCATGTTCGCCATCATGATCAACTGCAAAATTGGAAGTTGTTATAACTTGATTCGTTAACCAAACCCTACCTAGGTGCTTGGCACCATACTATACTATGTATGATCCAACGACTCACAATTATTAGGGCTGACATCATGATGATGATGTCATCCAACAACAATAATACAAGGTGTGGTACAGAAGATCTAGACTCCGTGAACCTAATCCATGATCGTGTACGACGATTGAGTATATATAGGAAATGATAGATTGAGCAATGTAAAGCAAGATCATCATATATATTGATGCAATAAAAATAGAATAAGATTGAAGTATCACAAATTTATACCGTAATGAAAAATGGATTGGGGGATGGGGTGGTGGTGTTGGAAGAATAAGCCAGGGGAGGATTGGGTGTGGGAATGATGAGCTTCCAAGAAAGAAGAAGGTGTGGCAGGGGAAGAAGGTACAGATCCCGGGATGGAGGAATCGCGTAGAGTTTTGACACGACCAGTGATGAGTGCCATTCTATCTGTTCCTCTATCCATTATCCTTCTTCTTCTTCCTTCTAATCTCTCACTTTTTCGCACCTCCATTTTTTCCATTCTCTTATCAGTTTTTTATTATTTTTCTCTTTTGTTTTGGACAGAGATTGAAAATGTAAATAATGAATGCCTCCCTCTTATTAGCTTAACTTATGTCGCTTGTTTTCCGAACTCTTCGGCTAATAAAGGGTTTGATTTGGTCAATCACCCTCGTTTTCTCATATTGAAATTGGTTGGCAAAAAAAAAAAAATGGGGAATTAAAAAATAAAAAGGATGTCAGAAGTGGGATTTGAACCCACGCTCTCTTACGAGAACCAGAACTTGAGTCTGGCGCCTTAGACCACTCGGCCATCCTGACTATTGTTAAGTACTTTAGATTAATTTTAATTATTGTTATTATTATAAATCTCTCAATTGTATCCATATGATATTTGTTTTAAGCATTTAAGATAGGCAGTAAATTAATACCCTGAATCAATGCACCATCTAGCTTATTTATTGCTTTTATTTTATGTAACGCATCAATTTTCTTTAGAAATTATGTACATGAACCACCATAAAGCTTCCTGAAAAAACACTTGACAACTATAGTGACCTAGAAAAATGCCTAGCCAACTTCAAAAATCTCTATCAGAATATCTCTCCAAGCTCAAAAAACCAGCCCCTCCTCAACTTAATTTGCACTCAAAAACTTTCTCAAGTTCAACAAGTTGGATCCTCCGAGGTTGCAAGCACCCCAAAACCCCATCAATATCTGTTGATCCCGTGGCCAACGGTGATGAGGCCGCCACACTATCTGATGTTGACCGATTCTTACAAGAGAACTTCAAGTCATTGTATCAAAAGGAATCAGATGGTAAAGAAAACAACAACATTACGAATAAAGATCGCGTTGATGGCGAAGAAAGATCCAAAGGTCGTCGTTTGTTTGATTCCCCTAGGTTTAGAGATCCACCATCGGATTTTTGTGGCTCAAATAGATTTATTGCGCCACATGGATCATCTCGCTCACTAATCGAAGCAGCCTTGGCTAGTGTGGTGATGTCAGATGACAATATGGCCTCTAGCTCTAATAGTAAATCGACAAGATCTACTAGTGATGAAGCTAAAGGAGTTGTGGGCCCGGATGACTTTATCGCGATTTTGACCTACTCTCCGAGCCCATACAACGAATTCAAAAACTCGATGCAAGAAATAATTCAAGCAAGATTTAACCATAATGGGAAGGTAAATTGGGAATTCATGGAAGAGCTTTTGTTTTGTTACATAAACTTGAATGACAAGAAATCATACAAGTATATTCTAAGGGCCTTTGTCGACATGGTCGTGGTTTTGAGGGAGAACTCCGGCCAGCTTCCGAGGAGATCAGTCCGGACGAAAATTGATAAGAGGAGGAAAAAAGGGAGATGTAACGTAAAAGCTGAGGCGTAAACTTGAAGGGGTCAAATGTTCAATAAGAAACTGCAAGGGCGGGGTATAGTTGGCCTTGTGACTTGTGTAGTACATGCATATAACATATACTTATACTGAAAGTGAACGTAGCCCAAAAAGAACGAACAATGGTTACGCAAATCTGACCGATTGATTACATAGTATGAACCAAATAAATAGCCCCTGTACATCAACGTTACACTCAATATTTATGCTAAATCGCCATGATAATCATGATATACAAAATCTAGTACAGGGGTATCTGTTTTATATCCGCGTTGTTCTTCTCTCTACAAAACAAGAAGTCACAATATGAGTATCGATTACAACACACAAGCGGCAAAAGCACTAGCTCGGGGTCAAATGTCAAAATATTTTTTTACCACAGAAATATTGCTTCTGGTCTTGATATGCAGCCACTTAAACTCCCATGCATCATAAAAACTGGGAAAATTCATGTCTGAACCAAATTAGTGTATTGAACTTCACAAGTTGTATATAGGAAGCTAGGGGTCAAATGTCTATAGTAGTTCTCCAAGGCGGGCCCCATCTCAAAACAAGATGTTTCTTTCTTGAACCATCTCAGCTGCCTTGACCTGCAATGAGATGTTCCCTTAAAATGCTAGTTAGCGATCATTTGCTCAAATGCCTTTCTCAAAATGCCTGTTATGGGAGCATATCAGTTGTTCTACATTTCAAGTTGGATCTGCCCAAGTACATAAGAAACACTCCCTCCGTCCCAAAATAATCTTCCTTACTTTTTTTTTTTGTTAACACGAAGGTACTTTGAGCAATAATTTTTGGGTAATTTAATTATCCTAACAACTATCTAGAAATTGTTATTGATAATATTTATAATGGTGTTTCAATAGTAACTTTTAAATTTTCATTAGGATAACTAAATCAATCTAAATTTATCGTTTAAAGTACCTTCATGTTAATAACAAAAAAGTGGGAAGATCATTTTGGGAAGACGTAGTAGAAAATCATGGATGCCTATCAGAAGATTTGAACACGGAAATTTCTAATACTCATTTTCATCTTTCTGTCACTGGCACCAGAATTACGCCTAAAATACATACTCCCTCCGTCCCACTCGAAAAGACACAAATTTCCATTTTTGGTGTCCCATTTAAAAAGGCACACTCCCAAAATGGAAATTTTTTAATACTTACTTTATTCGTGGGACCCACTTGTCATACTCACATTAACTATCTACTAACTATTCTCTACCCCACTTTCTCTCTCCTACATCACTTTTCATACTCATAACACTTACTCCACTATACACTCTCCTTAATTCCCGTGCAAGGTCAACTTTGTGCCTTTTCGGGTGAGAAGGAGGGAGTAACTTGTACCAGAAAGTACTACTCTTTCCATGGTATCAGGTAAAATTGCGTAAGCCAATTAGTTTGAGCAGCGGAGGAGCCAAAAAAAAATTCGGAAGGGGGCAAAATCATTTCAAATAACTAAAAGGGGGTAAAAAGATTTTAGTGCATTTTTTCTTTACATAAGCGGGGCAAGTTTTAATAAATTGCACTACAACCCCTAAATTTTTAAAATAATGACCCTAGAAAAAGATATTTTAAGTTAAATGGGGGCAATTGCTCCCATTACTTTCAATGTCTCAATTGCACTCATTACCTTCAATGTGGCTCCACGTGTGAATTTGCTGTATGAGCCTATGAGGTAGTCTAAACGTTATGGACATGTTTTTGTCTCTGTTCCTTTTCACTCATTTATGCTATCCTAATCCTATATTGCACTTCAGTTTTACCAATTCTATATACATGGTATTTTTACTCCGCAATATACGTATTGCATCATGTCAGTATCTAGTACATAGTCCTCCAATCCATCACAAAAGCCGCCATATTATTTAGAGAGGACATTATCCTGTGACTAGCAGTTTATAATTTAGAGACTGAAATATCACAAATCATATTTAGTGATCCTTTACGTAAGCAATTCTATCCAAACAAGCTACAGGAAATGAATGACTTACATCAAAGGTCAGTTGTATTATTACATCTTGACGTACTGATCATATAAAGAGTGATACTTTGAGGGGATGAAATCCCTGAACCTGTTAACGTGACAATCGAAAGAAAAGGAATTTATGAAAAGTACAGGAAAAAAAAAAAAAAAAGGAATTTATGAAAAGGATATTTAATTACATTCAAGGATATGAACAATAAAGGTTATGTTGATATCAAAGATGATAAACCAAATATTCTTCCAGATAAAAAATATGAGTATTGAGTATTCATGGGATAAACTTCAGCCTCATTTTGATTCTTCTTCTCTTATTTATTTTTTCCAAGGACAGCCTAAACAACTATACAGTGAGACAAAATTGATTATGCTATGATTTTGGAGAAGTCTACAGTGTGAAATTACATACTTTTCGTGTAATTTAAGTAGATGACTACTTAATTGATCATCACTGAGTTGATAATAATTAGATCACACAGAATACACTAATATATACAGAAACCTTTACTTTGACTCCACACAGTACAGGTAAAACCGTAAGAGTATGTATAGAGCTGATATTTTCCCCGTTACTTTAAAAAAATAGAATCCTAACCTTATAAGCATCAAGGTATGTAAAAACGATACTAGTAAGCATATTAGAAGGTCACAACCAAGCAATTGGTACCAAAAATTAGAGCACTCTGTACCTTTGAAGAAGAGGGAGTCTATCTGGTGCCATAAATAACCTGGTAATTGATTGTAGGACATGACCTATTTGCATATCTTTAGATTTCAGCCCCTTCATATAGCCCACAAAATCCTTATATTCTGTATCACTCAGCTTTTCTTGGACCTGTAAGGTTTGGAATTCATTCAACCTTGGCAAAATAATCACGATGAAAAAAGATCAAATTGAGCTAATAAGTTAAGAAATATTGTTTCATTTATTTAATAAGATAAAACTAACACTAACCGTCATCAATGAATGGCCCCTCCGACCCAAAAGGAATAATTCATTTCCCTTATTGGGAGTTAACTTAAGGACAATATGAGATTACTAATTGACATGCATCTATTAAGCTTGAGGTTGTAAAATGTCATTCATTAAAAGAATATTAAGGAAACTACTCCCTCCGCCCCAGAATAAATGCCGCAATTGACTTGTTAACCTTTTTAAGAAAGGTGCTTTATTAGTTTTGTACATTACTAATACGTACTAAAATTGCGCTAAGTCACTTTCTTTATATGGAAACGCAACATTTATTTTGAGACCAACCAAAATGGAAAGTGCGACATTTATTTTGGGACAGAGGGAGTATCAATAACCTCATAGAAGAAGTAAAGTTTTATCGATTCTTGCTCGAACTTTAACCAATTTGGCCAAAAAAGAATAAATGGGACTATTTTTTCTGGGATGGAAAGAGTACAGGAGGTTTAATAGAAGACTTGTAGATGTTTTACTCCCATGTGCACAATATGCATACCTGAACACATTCTCTAAAACAGGTATGCAACGGTGGCAAACCTTCACGTATTTTAAAACTAACAGAGTAAGGCCAACCAGTTTAAATTCCAAGTACTCCAACTGAATTTATTTTTAATCTCCAATAAACTTTTTACCAAGAACTATTTAGTGCTGATAATCTAGTAGGCATTCTTGCAATGGTTAGTGCTGATAATCTAGTAGAAAGACTTGTAGATGTTTTACTCCCATGTGCACAATATGCATACCTGAACACATTCTCTAAAACAGGTATGCAACAGTGGCAAACCTTCACGTATTTTGGAACTAACAGAGTAAGGCGAACCAGATTAGATTCCAAGTATTCCAACTGAATTTATTTTTAATCTCCAATAAACTTTTTACCAAGAATTATTAGTGCTGATAATCTAGTAGAAAGACATTCTTGCAATGATTAGTAAGTTGTTACGGTAAAAGTCTCTATTGACTTTACAAGGGGTTTAATAAAGTATCCTTTAGTGGTGTCAAAATCGATGGAAGCACATTCATAAGGGCACTGTAGACAAATGGTTTGAAAAAAAAATCTATAAAGGAAAAGGACGCTTACTTTGGGACGTCCCAAATGGTTTGAAGAAATTTTCTATCACTTATTTAGATTCTAGAGCATTCTAGGCTTGATTACATTTATTTTTCTGAATTTTGACTGATATGCGTAGCTCTTCAGGTGCTGAGGTAGCTGCATGAAACTGCACTAAAATTATTTCCTCTTTCAGGGATGTGACTCATTTTCGGGACAGGAGAGTATATTAAAACAATAAGAGCTGAACAAGGGATCCTTCATTTTGAGGGTGAAGCATAACCTACCATGAACAATATAGTTATAACTACCAGAAGAGATTATCTTAAGTAAGTCTTAAAAGCATAGAAATGCTGGCTGTTGAACCACAATGCGAGTTCAGAATATTTCACCTGGATAAGAAAAGTAGATCCTTTTTTTTCCTCATTGCCACAAGGTGCAGGACTAGACAGCACACCTTTGCATTTCAGAGAAACAAGCTCACTGTCTCTCTTTCTCTCGTCATTCAGCTGTAGCTCCAGATCATCCTGAGCATTTTGGCTGCTTCCACTCCCAAGGATCTGTGCTCTTGCATGATTCACTGAATCCCTGGGAAAAAAAGGATTGCTTAATGGTGATTTCTTGACAAGATCCTCAGAAGACTTTTCACGATGCTGAGTCAAGCTGCAACAAGGAATCTCTAGTTTAGGCTTCTTCCAAGAAGACGGGGCAATTGATCCTTCACTTGGTTCTTCAGCTAATAGCTCATTTATGGTCAAATCAACAACCTCGAGGTTGCTAGTTTGCATATGTTTGTTCCTAGGGAAACGCGTTTTATTCTCATTGCTGATACGGTCGCTCGAACATCTCGAGATCAAACTCCGATTAAATTTTTCAATATAAAGATTTGAGCGATTAGCAGGAGGTATTTCAGCTAGCTGGCCTGCACTATTGCGTCGCTTGACTTCAGCTGAAGAAGATAATAGCCCCGGAGAGTGTGTTTCCATTGCTGTAGTCTGGGGATTCAATCAAATCCACCAAGTAGGAAAATAATAGAGTCAATGTACTGAATAAAGGGAAATGAATTAAGTTGGAAGACAGGCGAGAGGTCTCTTTTTTTTACCCAAGTTGCGGACGATCTCCGCCGGCATGAAAAAGAGTAGAAATATTTGATATGAACTCAAGAATCAAATAGTTACCCGAGGAGAAAGAAGCTTTTCAAGGTGAAGTTTTCCCAGAGCAGCAACGCTGTCCTGCCTCTTTACAGCTCCTGAAAACCAGAGACAATGAGTGCCACCTTTTAGAACTGACATTTACAGAGTGCATAAATAACAACCTTATGGTGAGAAATATAAAAGTCTCAAAAACCTATTATTAGTAGATCTGCTGGAACATGCCAAACTAATTAACTTAACAAATGATCTGCTTGAATAAGGACTTCAGATATTTTCAAGAATGATCAAACGAGAATGTTTCTGTCGGAAATTTGGCCAGAAAATGTATCACTGCACCAGGTAACTGATTAAAATAATATTTTATCTGCCACAAAATTATTGTGGTCATAAGATGCAAACTGCCCACAGTTAATAGGCGCGGATTTATTTAAGCTAAAGTGATACTTACCCTGATCTTCAATTTGGGTCAAATCTCGCTTTGTAGGACCGTGAATTGTAGCATCTCGAAAAAAACGGGTCAACGTGAAAACTACCTCCCCAAATTTGGAGTAACACTGCATGGACAAGACTATGTAAGATGGAATTTCAATTTACCCTGAAAAATTGTTAAAGCCCACATTGTGCACCTTGATATGAGGCTGTATCCACCGCGATACTTGTGACTGACGATTAGAACTTGCAAACCTGTTTCCAACTTTGGAGATGAGTGAAAACTAGACGGCATTGCAGCATAACGATAATGAACAGTATAAACAAACAACAGCAAAGCAACAACATAAACAGCATGAGTTCATTCCGGCTGGTGGGGGTGTCTACCACCAACTTTACAATTATGTATGGGTGCAAGTACTCTTCCCAAAACCAAGATAGAATTGCTTATCATCGTCAGGTATCCTTTCTAAGACACCAGCAGTTTTGATAGTAGAAAGTTAACTGAAGTGTGAACCTGCAAGCAGTTAAGAAAGGAAAAACTAATGATAACAATTAGGGAATCTAGTTTGTCGTAATATGACCTTAGTTACTAATTGGCATTGGTGATTCCCTCGGAAACCAAACTCTATTTGGTATATAGTGTTCAGGAGTAAGTTTGGCATGCACATTAATGGTTCAGATACTAATTTCAGCTGTTAGGTTTCCTACAAAAGCCCTTGGATATTTTTACATCAGTTTCAATATGTCTTCTATCCTTGCATTTGGCTAAGGGTGGGGACTGGGACTAAAATTCGTTTCTGTGAAGATATTTGGTTGGGTTTTTCCTCTTTTCGTGGGTTCTTCCGTCGTTTGTATCATCTTTGATGCATTGGGCTCCTATTGATAATTTTATGGCTATTGGGGAAGTATAATGTGTTGTGAAATCTCATTTTTTTCGTGATCTCGTTGGTAGGGATTCCATTGTTACTCTTCTTATTTCTCTTACTCTTTTGTGTTTCAAATGAGTTGGACTCTGGGGATGGAGCCTGGATGGTTCATGAACCTATCAATGTTGTTATTTTCTATATTTTTTTCTTGTAGTCTGAATTCTTCCCCCTTCCCAGTTTCTTCTATCATCTGGAAATCCAGGACTTGGTTTGAAATTAGAGCTTTCATAATGACAAAATGCAGTATCGTAGACCAAAAAAATGTAAAATCTTCGAATTAGTATGTGATCTGCAAATCTTCTACAGGATTCATGATCATCTCCTTCTTCATTGTGATGGAGCTCACTATCTCTGCAATCAGTTGTTTGGGATGACAGGTGTTATTGTTGGGATTGGAGTCCTAAACTACAAGAAAGAGGAGGAGCCTAAGTCGGAGGAGTTGCTGAATCAAGGAGGAAATTCGGGGAAGACATTCTGCCGTGATGGGCGACCGCCCATGAGTACAGAAGGTTTGGGCTCGTGGAATTTTGGCTTGGGCGACCGCCCATGTTGTCTTGGGCGACTGCCCATGTGTCGGATCAGAATTTTTCTGCAGCAGATTTGTTTCCTATTTTGATTAGAACTCTTCTTAAATTAGATTTAGGGTTCCTTGTATAACTATATAAGCATAATTCCGGCCTAGAACACATTGTAGCAACATATTAGAAGGAGACTAATACATATTGGCTTGGCAATTGCCCCCGGACGTAGTTCACGAGTTGGTGAATGAACCGGGTAAACAACTCTTGTGTTCTTGTGTGTGATTGTTTCTTTCTTGTACGTGTGGGTGTGTTGATTTCTTTATCTTGATTGCAACGGGGGAGCACCAATTTCACAACAACTGGTATCAGAGCTTTGGTTCGGAGGATTCAAAATCTTTTCATTAGTTGATTAATTTTGAATCGCGTTCTTTGGGATTTTTGGTGAAGCAGTCAAGATGAAGAATTCAATCGAGAAATTCAACGGTGTGAATTTCACGTTTTGGAAGACAAGGATTGAAGACTACCTTTATTGTAAGGATCTTCATGGACCCTTGAAGGCGAAGCCCGAAGACATGTCACAAGGAGATTGGGAGACATTGGATCGGAAGGCGTTAGGAGCAGTAAGGAGTGCCCTAACCGACGACGTTGCACGGAACGCTATGGAGGCCAAGACAACGGTGGAGTTGCTACAAACGCTGTCGGACATGTATGAGAAGTCGTCGAATATCAATAAGGTGCATTTGATAAAGAGGTTTGCGATTGCGAAGATGTCGAGAGGCGCACGGCGGCAAGTCATATCGGCAATTTCAAAGGTATGGTGGACCAATTGAAAAGTGTTGATATCACTTTCTCCGATGAAGTGCTAGCTTGTTTTCTACTAAAGTCGTTGCCTGATAGTTGGGAGGTTACTGTCACAACGATTAGTACGTCAACAAAGCATTGGTGTATACGGAGGTTAGAGATCTCATCCTTCAAGAGGAGTTGCGAAGGAAAGAGAAAAGGGGAGAATCGTCCGTAGATGGGGCCGCACTTAGGGTGGAGAGAAATAGGGAAGACCTAAAAGGGAAAAAGGTCAAGTGCTACAATTGTGGTGAATTGGGGCATATCAGTTATATTTGTCCGGGAAAAGGTGGTTGTGCTAACGTGGTGGATGATGGTGGTGATGTATTAATCCTAGGGGAGGAGCGATCGGGTGAAGATTGGGTGTTGGATTACGGAGCTTGCCGTAAATGCTTAGTGGGGATGCGGGAATCAATGAGCGTCTGGAGATTTTGGGGTTCTCTATCTTGGTGATGGTCAACCATTGAAGATCAAAGGTAAGGGGATGTGATGATGAAGACACCTAACGGGTGTTTTACAACTACACGACGTGATGCACGTTCGGATTTGAGGAGAAGGTGATTTACGTGGGACAACTTGACAGTGAAGGGTATGGTGTTTCTTTCATTGGTGGGTCTTGGGAAGTCACAAAAGGGGCTAAGGTGTTGGCTCATGGGGTTAAGGGGAAGATGTTGTACTCTACCTACAATATCGATGTTCGTTCCGGTGGGAGCAAGAGGCTTAAGAACCGGCCTGTTGGTGTGAAAAGGGGAGACATCAAGAAACGGTATGTTGGGGGGGACACAAAGTTGATCAACGTGGTGTGGATGTCCAAGGGCCCTAACAGAGAGCGGATTCAGACCAAGAGCAGACGATGCAAGAAACAAGGTGTGTCCGAGTTTCAAGGGGAAGCATTGCGAGGAAGGTGGGTCTGGAGGGAGAAGGCGAAGTTAGACTTGCGGGGAGAAATCAAGGTAGAAGCTGATTTGGGGAGGCAAGAACGATCTAACACGGAGAGGTTGAAACGTCGCTTGGTTTCAACTCGCCTTAGTACTTGAGGAGAGGTGCGGTAGTGTCAAGCCAATATGGATGAGGGGAATGTGTTCGAAGGTCTTTACTCTGTGGTGGGAGTTAATGGGTGATTTTATGTTTGTTAGTTTAGTCTCCGGTGGGAGATTGTTGGGATTGGAGTCCTAAACTACAAGGAAGAGGAGGAGCCTAAGTCGGAGGAGTCGCTGAATCATGGAGGAAATTCGGGGAAGACATTCTGCCGTGATGGGCGACCGCCCATGGGGGGGGTGGGCGACCGCCCATGAGTACAGAAGGTTTGGGCTCGTGGAATTTTGGCTTGGGCGACCGCCCATGTTGTCTTGGGCGACCGCCCATGTGTCGGATCAGAATTTTTCTGCAGCAGATTTGTTTCCTATTTTGATTAGAACTCTTCTTAAATTAGATTTAGGGTTCCTTGTATAACTATATAAGCATAATTCCGGCCTAGAACACATTGTAGCAACATATTAGAAGGAGACTAATACATATTGGCTTGGCAATTGCCCCCGGACGTAGTTCACGAGTTGGTGAATGAACCGGGTAAACAACTCTTGTGTTCTTGTGTGTGATTGTTTCTTTCTTGTACGTGTGGGTGTGTTGATTTCTTTATCTTGATTGCAACGGGGGAGCACCAATTTCACAACAGTTAGTTGGGTGAGTCATAAATCTGTGTGTTTGTTTCTCCACTTGTATGCTCGCTGTGTTTAACGAGGTACTGATGCGGAAATTATGTTGGAATGTGGGGTTTTTGCTATTTTTTTTGGTTTATTTGGTTAGAGAGTCATGCGAGGATTTTTAAGAATTGTCTTCTTCCACATTCATTGCGATATAGTTATTTACGTAGCATCTTTATGGGCACACACGGACGGAGCTTTTAGGGGGGTCCCCTTTCCGGTTTGAGCAGGAATTAGAGTGTGGTTTTATCATAGAGTAGGCATTTGCTTCTCGAATTTGAATTTTTTTTCCTTTAGATAGATGGACTGTATCCATCTGCTTGTACATTCTTCTTTTTTAATGATACTTCGGATTATCAACGAAAAAGAAACAAATAAACAACCAAAAGGTTAGCAATCCCTTGATATTGTGCAAGATGTTCAAACTTCTGACAATATGTGGCAGGTCTTATTATGAGTATTCATCAAAACATTTCTAAAACGTCCAGTTCACAAATTTTTGCTGCCAGAAATAGTAATTTCTGCAACTAGAGGATGGAATTGAAATTGATGATATACAGAAAGCGAGACAACTTATTGCAACTGAAGCAGCTGTTATATCACAATATAGTAAGTAGTACTTTTATTTTCAAAGTTAACAGCATTTTGTGAAAACTTCTGCTCCAAAATTACCTTTCATCACAGAAAATGATTGCCCCGTAATCATGGCGGTGACGGATGACTCTACCAACAGCCTGATTCACAGCCCGTGATGCCTGCTGACTATACCATTCTTCTCCAGTCAAAACCTGCAAGTTTAAGCCTGAGTTTAGCTTAGTTAGTGTAAACTTAAAGTTGGATTAGAACAGAAGGAAGAAAAAATGGAGAATCATTTAAGTATCTGAACTACCTTGGATCCTAGCATTTGAGACTGTGACTGTCGATCCAAGAACTCACGCTTGAGACGAACCTGTTATGGATTATATAGACTTTAATGCATCTAATTCCTAAGCTGAATAAACCAAAGTGAAAGAAGATAAAATGAAAGCATTGATAAGAGGAATAGATAGGCATGAAATAATAATAATAACAATAGAACTCAAGGAGCGCAGCACATCTTTGAGAGCCCAATGATGCCTGTCGTTCTATGTGAAAATGTTCAGGAAGATAACTGGCACATTGACTTGTTCACTTCAGTAGCCTACCATAATCATTTCTTCAGGCTCTTGAGTACTATTCAAAATATAGCGATCAAAGGCCATATCTGAAATAAGTTGCCAATCTGAGACTGGTGTAATGGATGAACTTTTTAACTAATCTGCATGGACATTTAGGCTACGTGTTGGATACTGACTGTAAGGAGAACAGAGTGCTCTAAATCTTAAAATTCCATGTTGTAGTACAAGCTTTCCCACCCTTTTTGCGATTTTTTCAAATTATTTCTCGTCGCTCCAATTATATCTCCTTTCTTGTGTACCACTAGGGATTTTGCATTAGTGAAGCAAGTTTACCCATTTTCATTAGGATTTCACACCTCTACCTCGTTTTAATAAATTTAAAAAATGGTTCAGTTATTGAGAAGATAGAAATAGGTTATTCATATTCCTGAAATACTAATTTGTGCCTTTGGCAAAAAGTTGAGATTCTAGATGATCAATTGACTGTGAAAAATGGAAAAGACAATGAAATATTGTCTTGTATCCAAAATCCATAAAGTGAAATATCTAAATAGATGGTCCAAGATTTAATGAGTTTTTAGCCAAATTGATCTGCGTACTGATTGGGGATAGTCAATTTTACATGTGTATTTTTTTATGATCAAATGTCAATTGCGTACTTTAGTTTCGCTTTCAATTTGACCACATTTTTAACAGCCGTTATAAAACTAACGGATCATCCATGAGAGTTAACAATTTAACAGGTGCAACAATCAAATTGTTCAAATTTGACCCCCATAATTTTAAAGGGGCTAATTGACATTTCTAAAAAATAAGAAGGACAAAAAAATATATCCCCTCCATCTCCTTCTCTCGTCATTTTCCAGTCCCACCCCACCCCGTTGTCCCTTCATCTTTTCTGGTAACTCACCACCACCATCTGATTGAAAGTCTTGCCATTGTGAACCCCAACAACACTTAATCAAACGCATTGGTAATGCATTGGTTTCCTCTTTAAATCTTCGTGGAATCTTCGCAGTGAAGATCTTAACAATAGCACTAGAGTTTAACAATAGCCCTGCCCAATCTCCTCCAACAACCCTATTCTCCTCCCTCACCCCACCCTCACCCACCCGTAAATCCCAACCCCCCTCCCCCACGCACCGCCCCTGCACCCATCCATTTCGGGTAACACTGTCTCTCTATAGATTTAGAAAACAACACCATCTGTGGAACTTTTAAAATCAGATCCCAACTCCCCCTTCAATGTCGAGTTCAATTTTTTTTTTTTTTTTGGTGAAATTGCTGAAATTAGATCTCATATATAATTTTGAAATCAAATAAGGGTTTCAATCCGTAATGGAATGTGGTGGCTATTTGCATTACCCATTTGCAACAATTCGTAATTACAATGCAACAAATTTCATTTTCTTAGTTCGATGATTAATAATTAACTTTTTCATTTCATTTAAAAATTTGTTTTTTCTTTGATTAAAACAAGAATTTTTATTTGGGTTGACATTTGGTGGCAATGGTGGCCTTTGGATGCCCAAAGGCGCATTTCCAGGAAGTGCTTGTTTGGTGGTGGCCTTGTGGCAGCATGGTGGCTTGGTTGTGGCAGTGGTAGTGCCATAGTTTGTGCATTTTTGACAACACTTGGTTAAGTGGGTGATGGTGGGAGAAACGGTGGTGATGGTGGGTGGCGGAAGATGGGGATTTGGAATTGGGGGTGGTGGTGGTGGTGGTTGTATGAACATTGTTATGGAAGATACAGAAAGAGGGAAATGTGTTTTGGATTGAGAATGAATCTAGACATATCCATTATTTATTTTTTGGATGAAAAAAAAAATTATGTGATTTTTTTAATTTATAATGTAATAAATGTATTTTGTTATAACGAAAAAAAAATTACCCAATTATTATATTTTTTTTTTGAAAGACCAAATTTTAAATAATTAAAATTATAAAAATATATATTATTATCATTTCATATTATTAAAAAAAAAAATGTTTTTTCTCATAAAAAATGTCAATTATTTAAAATTATGGGGGTCAAATTTGAACAATTTGATTGTTGCACTTGTTAAATTGTTAACTCTCATGAATGATTAGTTAGTTTTATAACGGCTGTTAAAAAATGTGGTCAAATTGAAAGTGAAACCAAAGTACGCAGGTAATCATAAAAAGTATGCATGTGAAATTGACTACCCCCAATTAGTACGCAGGTCAATTTGGCTAAAAACTCAAGTTTTAATATTTTCAATACTAAGGAAGAGCCACCTTTTTATGGTCACAAGAAGACTCACCATATACCCAAAATAATCTCTCATTTTCCACACGAACACTCGCTACACAAATGTGTTCCTTAACTTACCAACACTTAATAGTAAAGGTCTCTCAGACAAATTTAAAGGCAACGTATAACCAACTTCGGCGCACGATATTACTTTTCAATCCCATGGACTGAAATTTCGCAATGAAAAGGCTCATCCTGCTGAATTTTGTCAGGACAAAAATCTGCAAACTGTTGCACTGCTAATAAAGATATTGGGGTGATAGATGGGTTTGAGAAAATCAGTATTAGTGTTGCGGAAGCAAGCCATGGATGAATGAATAGCATAAAAACTATATTAACAAAATATAGCATTGAAATAAACTCATCCAATTAACAAACTGGTGACCTGATTAGCATGCTAAGGGCTAAGAAAAAGTGATATACTAGATTCCTTAACAAAAGAAAAATTCAAGATACTGAGCAAAGTTTAGTGTAGTTGTACATGCATACATATGATTGTATGAGATTCAAAATGTAAATTTAAATTTCCAAGGAAGGTGATTTAATTCTTGAATTTAGGAAAGAAGATATTTTGGGGAAGCTAATAATCGGCTTACCAGAAAACTTACGATAAACAAAATATGTTGAGAGATGGAAAACCAAAAGGTAAAACATACCTTAGGATCAATACTCGTGGCAAATGGCAAACCAGTGATGACCACAGCTCTCCCAGCATGGTCGGCAAAATCTAATCCTTCACTTACCTATATATCAAAGGCAGCTAAACTCTGTCAACCTAGGGAACTTTTAGATTTCCATAAGGAGGATACACAGGTAATGACAGATTAGTTTGTATAAATGTAAGGGATACTGGAATCACAAGTTTCAAAATAAATCTTTGATGGCAATAATCTCCGAGTGGAATGGACAAGATAACAGTGACACTTCAGAACCTGTGAGATTCTAATCAATGCTAGTCTTCCAATATATACCACAGAGTGATCATTTGCAGCCTAGTACCCCAAGCCTGACCAATAATACTGTGTATAGTTAATTTCTGACACACCAGCTTAGCACGCTTTTTTCTTTTTTACCATTTGGATACTGTCAGCGCCCAGGCTTAATTTGCTGGTCTGCACAACACTCAACGAGCTCTGGTTTTCTACTACTCCACCAGAAATCTCTCCAAACCACCATCTTTCACTTCCATAGGTCCTAAACGGGTCCAGGTGAGAGCAATTTCATGAAGGCGCATATTAAATGTAACAGTGCTCATACTGAGCTATGTGTGTCCTGGGCATGAACCAAATTATGGGACCGCTGACAGTATGTTTTGGAAGGAGGCACCCTGGAACTCGCATGCTCCCACTGTCAACAAAAGGATGCAACGACAGAACTGATGCACGGTTCGACCATTCCCTTCCCTATCAGCTGTCGCCACTTGTGAGCACAATAAATAACAGAGGTACTACTCTTACGATTAAATTACGGACTTCCAAAGCACTCTTACAAGTATGCAATATCAAAGGCCTCTTCAGCAACATAAATAAGGGAAAACAGGTAACTGGCAAAGAGTAAGTCAATGATGAATCATACCTTGCCACGACACACAGCAAAAAATACGGCACCAGAAGTCGAAGTGTCTTTTAACTTAGCCATAAAATCCTGCCAAACACTGTGTCTGAGGCAAAGATGCTACAGCGTACAAATACAGAAAATAAATGGTTATTGAGTATGCCATTGAACTACTCACATCAATTGACAGCGCGAAGAGTGAAGACTGTCTAGGTTCTATAACAGGCTTCTTATGTTTGCAGATTCTTTCCCAGATTGTACTAGAATTTGCTGAGGTTGCACTCTGTAACATATGGTAGATCATATCAGAAACTAAACGTAACATTTATAATAATATATACATAGCTTTTGTTTATGATTCACCTTCTTCTTCCAAAATCCAATGCATAAGTCCAAAAGGACGTAAGACGGAAAAAATACTAGCAGCCCGTCGGGTACAATTCGAGCAAAATTGACTGAAACATCATATTCCACAAGCAAAATCCAGTCATATAAATTTCCTGCATATTGGATTTTCCAACAGCCCCTTTTCTTGCAACAAATTATGGTGTGTGTGTGTATCCGTGTACGGTTACCTAAAATGGTATACAAATTACCAACCACTAAAAATGCTATACGTACCAATAGCATTGCCAAGCTCAAGCTTGTATTCTGGAGAATCACGACTCCTGTAAGAAGAGTTGAATGGATGGCCAGATGGACCAACTGGAAGAATGCCAGCCCATATCTGATTAGCTGATATAACATGAGGGTTCTCCAAACGGATTGGAAACTCTCTAAATTGGGTTAAAAAGTATATTAGATGTTTTCAGAACAAAGCAGGTGATAACAAAAATAATCTGGATAAAACTTACAGCTTCAGTTCTTCAGCAAAAGAATCCATAGGAGATAATGTGCCTGATGTCAAAATGATAGATCCAACATGTAACTTTTTGAATTCTTCCATGGCAAGTCCAGGGTTAAAGCACCACCAACTGAAGATTCTAGATGCCTTTCCTACATCCCAAAAGCAATAAACAGCCAATTGTATGGTATACAGTCTATTTGCACCAAAAAAAAATGGTATACAGTCTACTAAAATAAGAGTTTAACTAGTCTGGCAAACTTTAAAAGTTTAACAGACCTCCTGGCTTCATAAACTAACTTGCAGACAAAGAAGTACCATTAATTTCATTTCAAAAAGTTGGAAGATATTCCAATGCTATTTTTCCAGTTTTACATGTATTCTTTCCACTAACATCACAACCAAAGCAATACAAAATTTTCTTCTATATTATAATCAAAGAAAGTTAAGTCTATCTACTACCTTTAAATACATTGGATGCCCTTTCTTCTACTTCCTGAACATGAACCTGAAGAAGAGATAGAAATCAGATAGCAAACCATGATCCTACAACATGCTGTAGAAAAACACCAAGCAAGAAACTGAAGCATATAGGCACACCTGATTACACAGAGTATGGACAGTTTCTGAACTTACACGATAGTATGTGGCATGAGAGTCATCACCATCTTTGAAAATTATGTTAAGAATGTCTCCGATGCTTTCCAGCTTGCAGACTCCCTTTGTTTTCTGAGGGACTCCACCATCAGTGGCATTTGCATCTGGTGGATACCATAGTATCAGAACTTCCATCAGAAAAAGAACAGTAGAAAACAATGCAAGCAAACCAGAAACACAGTCCTAAATATCAAGGAAGGGATACATTTAGAAGAAATTCAAACCTATATGTTCCACAGAAAAAAAACCCTTTCTTAAAATTCTCCTAGATAATACTAATATCTCGAGTGTCTCTCAAGAAGATTGTTGCTTTTACCTTCCTCGAGTAGTAGAACAGCTTCCTCAATTATGCCAATCAGCATATCGGAAGTCTTACGAGTAACGTTTAACTCAGCAAGTAGCTCATAAATATAAGGACCTGGCTTGGTGAAACCTATATCTTTGGATTCAATAGGAACTTCAGCTATCCGCTTCTCAAGCTTTAGAAGAAGTGCTGCCAGAAATCAATTATCCAGACGTTAAAGATATTAGTCTCTCAAAAGATTTGATTTTGGCTCAAGATACCAATAAACATTACAAATGTGTCAAAAGAATAAAACAGATAACACTTAAAAATAAAAGGTATAACAGTGCATCCATGATCATGATACAAATCTCTTTGACATCAGCAAGATATGGAGACAAAACGAGCAACACAACTATCCGGGGATACAATAACAACGCCTTAGGCATGTTCATAAAATAATCCTATTGTGAAAATGTCTAATGAGTCAATGTACCTCTGAGAATAGCAAAATTATCAGGATTGCATGACTTGTCATTTGATTGGTCTCTTCGTTCAATAGAAAGGTCGACACATTTTTTTGCTTCAGCGATGCAAGCAGTCAAAAGGCCAGAAGACAGGTCAAAAGAGGCAGCATCAGCGCATATGCCTTCCTGCAATCCATGGGACATCAAAAAAGAGTTCGTTTTCAAGAAGCCAAGCAGACGAAAGATAAGAAAACACTTTAAAAAATGAATTAAGTTCAGTAGATTACTTTCTTAAGGATACATTAGGTTAGCATTGAAATAAGATAGGGATGAAAATCCATGACTAGTTATAAGTTAAGCATCAGTAATTACCAAATTGTGAGCTTCGTCAAAAATAAGTACACTGTTCTCCCACTCGATGCTCAGAGATTTCCTGTAAGTGGGCTCAATAAGATAGTTGTAAGGTGCAAACAAGATATCAACGACCTTGTGGAGGTCTCTTGACATGTAATAGGGGCACCTACATAGAGGTTAGAAAGTTGAAACACATAAGCAACATCACTTATAATTGACTTCGTTACAAATGTAAAGCAAAGATCAGAAAACCTACGGTCCACTGCTTTTTCCAATATTTACCAAGTCCTCTATGTCAATAGGTTCATCTCCAAGACCAGGAGTGCTTTTCATGAACTCTACAAAAGTAAAATAAGATGTTGAGCATTACATCATATCACAATATGTGGCTCCCAGATAACATAAAGAAAAGCCCACCAAATTAATAAAAAGTTACTCCTTTCATCTAAAAAATAGAGTCTCCTCTTGAACTAACACAATTTTAATGAAGTATTGATTTTATGTGAATCTCATCTAATGCTCTCAAGTTCTCCTCAAGTGGAGTCAAATGAATTGGTCCCATTTATTTTTACAGAATGGGCACTATTTATTATTTCGGGGCGGAGAGCATTTATTACGAGATGGCAAAATCAATATATAAGTACCTCTGCCTGAAATGATTTTTTATTTTTTGAAATGCATGGGGATCAAGAATGTGGCTTTTCTTGATTAACATGGAGTTTGTTTTTAATATTAATCACTTCGAATTATTGTTGATATTCGCATTGGTACCTGGAAAGCAAAAAGTGACAAACAATATAACGAGGGAAATAGAAAAGCACGATTTCACAGCAAACAACTTTATACAACTTGCGTGTAATACCTTGAACGCGAGAATAATGGCCACAATATCGCTTCGTACGCTTTTTGCAAAGAGAGTGGCAAGCATTTGTTTGTGCCTTTCCACGAAGTAGACTCACTTCTTCATGAATGCACAATTGCTCTCGAGAACCTAAGACACCCATTTTGGGTCTGCATATTGTCAAATAATCATTTTTAAGTCAAAATGTGTTCCAACTGGAAGAGACAGTATTAAGCAAATGGTGATGATCAAATCATGATACTTAAGTGGAAATCGTTCGCAAACAGTAATATGAGCACCAAACGTTAATGTTCAAGTTTTAAAAAATATGGACTCTGCTCTGTAATAAGTCATGTTATTCCGAATATCAAGGCAATCATAGAGAGATGATTATCCATGGTAACTATGATGTAGCTATGTTAAAATTGTTTCCTTCCATAATTTCTAGAGAAGAAGGTTCAAAGACTGACAGTAAAGAAGCTGACAACAACACGAACAGATCAATTGTATTACGGGACTGATTTTTATTATATGTCAGTTGTAAAAGCTGACACATAACAAAACGAAGTACAGATAAAAAGATTGAAATAGTAGAAAGCAATATATAACTTGAAGTATATTTAATCTAACTATGACCGCAAAAATTGTAACCAAAATCATACCAATAAAGGTCAATAAGCATATTATAACATACAACTGCTCGTCAATGGCAAAGAGCCCTTTAAATTTGAGGTATGGGCAATTAACTCCCTTGTAGTTACAGAAATGTGATATTTTACCACTAAATTATCAATATTTTTATCATGTTTCACTCCCTTACTAGTAGAAAAAATTCACCCCATTTGTATCAACTTTAGACTCTAACATGTAACTTTCTACCTCTATGCCTTTTACCCACCCACCCCCTTTTAATTGGAATCCTAGATCCGCTCATGCTACTCATGTACCATGTTTCCATATAGCTGCATCAGACTAGCATCGAGCTAAATCCAGCACTACATCTTAATGGGTATATTTCAAAATAGGGCCTAAGCTCCACGGAGTTGTACCAGTTTAGGGTCTCACATCCAAATTTTGACGATTCAGGGCTTAAAGTGTCTAATGTTGTGCAAATAAGGGATTTTAAGCCTTAGATTGATAAAAATTTATGGACTTCAGGCCCTATTTTGCAATTGTATGGAAACGGTTGAGCCCCAAATTGTCAAGGTTATTGCATGTACTCCCTCTATCCCTAAATGAACGTCGAAAAAAGTTTCAAATTTGCTCTTGATCAAGAGCAAATTTAAAACTTTATTTGACATTCATTTAGAAACAGAGGGAGTAAAAAATAAAAAAGCCCTGTTTTGATTATAATTTGTCAATATGGGCCCTAAATCGTCAAAATTTGGATGTGGGGCACTAAACTGGTATCGCTTCGTGATGTTTGGGTCCTATTTTGTAGTTTACCCTATCTTGATTACTATGGAAGCTATCATAACATTCAATGCTGACCTGTAATTGGTTCTTTTCAGCTCTTGTATCACTTGCCGAATCTGGCTGTGTGTTCGAGAAGTGTATATTATAGTGGGTAATTTTGAGGATTCAGACTGGGAGAACAAATCGTCTGAAGGGTTGTCCTCTGCATCACGAGCTTTTTTAACACTCCTTCCTGTTGAAAACCCACCCAGACTCTTCCTCCAAGCCAAAGTAGCACACAAAAGGCATAAGGTTTTCCCAGTTCCAGTTGGACTTTCCAGTAGCGCATTGCTCCTCTGCCATGTCATAAGACAGTATGAACACGACATAATTTTATTTTATTTTTGATAAGGAAAAAATACTTTATTAGATGAATCTCAAAATACAATTCTGATGAACACAACATATTAAACAATCTTATACCAATAATGAAGACACTGCAAATAGTACAAGGGTGCGACTTAAAAAATACTCCAGGGTAATTGATTTTAAGGGCGTTTACTTGCAGTGTTTAGTCTGATATGCAATTGCCAACAATCGGAGGGATTGAGGATGACTAGATGCAAGAACATAGAAATCTAGCATTATTCCCAAAATATATCAAAGTAGATGATTAGTACGATTTACATTTATATCTGAAAACAAGCCTGTTGCCATACTTAG
The DNA here is from genome assembly GCA_022495995.1 of Adenophora triphylla var. japonica. Lineage (NCBI taxonomy): Eukaryota > Viridiplantae > Streptophyta > Magnoliopsida > Asterales > Campanulaceae > Adenophora > Adenophora triphylla. Next base: position 142,817 of record JAFEMH010005795.1, read on the forward strand.
AACTACACGGGGTGTCCTCAACTCTTTGTGCTTTGTGTCTGACCACAAGAGATATCTTCCTGAATCGCACTTACCCATTTAAGTTACCGTCAGTCATATAGGATAGCAGGTGTGATCAATAAGCCCAAATGATTTTCTTGTGAAAATAACCTATTACAAGCGACTACAACTTATAAATAACTACACTTTATCCTCTCTGGTCCAAAATACTTGTTGTTTTAGGACTTAAAAAATGGTCCAAATTACCACGAGAATTGGTTTTTGGGGCTAAAGGCCATGATCTAACTTTTACCCCGGCATCGAAACTTGTTCCATTTAATTAATTATACTTTTTAGTGGGGTAATGTATGAAAGGGACAAAATTCATGAGGTAGTTTTGGTACTTCATAAATTTGTAGTTGATATCGAAATGAAAGTGTAGTTTTAAGTAGTGAAATAATGTAAACCCTACCCCCAAAATGAGTATCTTTTATATGAATTTCCTGATTGCAGATTATCCAACTATGATCAATTGACTATTCAAAATTTTATAATCGCACGGCAAATCAATCAAAAACTCGAGATTTTTCAATTTTATTTTATCAGTTCAGGATGATGATAATTAAAAAAAAAATGTTGATAGTGGATAGAGAAATGTACTTGTTGTAAGGATTGAATGACTTTCTCCATGTAAACGATCTGGCATTGGTACGCCTCGAACGGGAAATCCACTTTGACTCCCATGATCGTGTAGGTCGGCATCTCTCTCGGCTTGCGATTGAGGGAGGTGTGTTCGACAAAGGGAAAATGACGTTGGGCTCGTCGCAAACCCTAGGAAAAAATCCTCCAGTTCTATTTATATTTTCCCGCCATCTCATCGTGCTTTCGCGCTCTTGACTAAATGCAGCAATAAAGTACTCCCTCAATCCCTGGTTTAATCTTTCCCGGTTTAGTTCACGTTTATTTTGACTTATATTTAGTTGATTTATTGTTTTTGTCAAAAACTTTTTTAAAAAAAAAACTTGTTTTTTCTTAATCTTAGAAAAAATGTGTTTTGATTGTCCCACTAGTGTCAGTGTTAGAGTAACAAAGTGTTAGGGTAAAGAGTGTCAGTGCATATATTATTAAGTGTCAGTGTTAGTGTAACAAAATTTCAGTGTAAATAGTGTCAGTGCATGTATTATTAAGTGTCAGTGTTACTATAAAAAAGTGTCAGTACTAGTGTAACAAAGTGTCAGTGTAAAGAGTGTCAGGCTGTAAAGAGTGACAGTGCATGTATTATTAAGTATCAGTGTAAAAAAGTGTTAGTTTTAAAAAGTGTCAGTGTTAGTATAAATAAATGTCAGCAAGTTATAGCTGACATCTACGTATTATTAAGTTGTCGGCATAAAAGAGTGTCAATGTGGAATAAAAAAGTGTCAGTATGAAGAGTGTCATTATATGTATTATTAAGTGACAGTGTAAAAATAGTTTTTTCTTAATTTAAAAAAATGTGTTTTTTATAAAACAAACTCATGTTTTTTGCTTTAATTAAATTAAAATTTGAGTATTTGTTTTCACTTATAAATCATAAGCTTATAAATAAGATACAACCTATTTGTAGCATGAATAAGCAAAAGTTGTAAACACATATAAAAATGTTACTTTTCACTATTTATGTAATAACCCGAATTTTTGGTTTTCTTTTTCTTTTAATTAATTAGTTTTGTTATTTACGTAACTAGTCAGTAATCCGACGTTGAATAATTTTTTTTTTTGATTAAGTAAATAATTATTTATGTGTTTTAATTGATTTTTAAGTAACAATATAAATCAAAATTGATAATCAATGTAGCGGATATTAGAAGTATAATTAATACAGAAAAAAGATGTTGACATATGATGTAACGTGAAAAGCCCTTGAGACAACTATCTCGCCGGCACAAAACCACGGGAGGTTAGGTCCCTGCCTAACCAAAAAACATTATTAAGATTTTAGTGTTACAACTTTGGAAGATGAAGAGATATGGTTACAATAGCGTGAGTTTAATAGTGTGTGCCTAAGTGTCAACATAGTCTCTTCCATCTCCTATATATTTAAAGTAGTTTCAATCTCAAAATTTATTAGTATCATTAGGGTTCAAATTCAAAATCTTTATGATGTGATGTGAATATGTATAGTTTTGAAGAAATAAAATAGGCGAACCTGGACTGAAGTTGTTGCAATCTCAAAATTTATGCCGATAATTTGATTAAGTAGTGTAATTGAATTATGGAACGAAGGCAAGGGAAGGATTGAGGGTGGAAGGAATTCTTGGATTGTTAGAGTTTTGGAAAGTTGGGGTTATCTGTGGGTGTTATAGAGGCTTTGGCATTTGATAATTAGGGATGCTATGCGGTTCGTGATTAATTTGGGACAGATTTTGGTATTGCATGGATTTAGATTCTGCAGATTTTTGGATGCTGGTTTGCTGGTCATGTCATTTTGCTTGCTCGCCCGTGCAACTGAAGGATTGTTAAGCATGGAGTTTCTGTTTTCTTGAAGCGTCCGCTCCCAATTTTCTGGTGCGTCCGCTCCCCTGGAGGCTAGGTTGGGCGGTGGATTATGCCCCTGAAAAATACACAAACCCCCCCCCTCAAACTATATAAAAAAACCCACCTATATAAAGTTATTAAATTGCAAAAATCACAAATTTACAAACCTCACCCTCCTGGTCCGATTCGGCCGCAATTCGCCGCTCCGATCGAAGACGCCGCACAAAGGTCACGAGCTCACATCGACGGTGTGTCTGGCCACTACGCACAGAAATCCTTCGCGACAATTGCTCCTTCTCTTGGTGTAATTCCGTAGTTATCTCTAGGGTTTGATTTTGCGATCGTCTTCCTCGCTCCTTCTCCTGCATCTCTCTCTCTAGGGTTTGATTTCGGATCGTCTTCAAATTTGCTACATTTTTTTGTAATTAATCGATGATTTATTATCTGTTTGATTTTGATTGCCATTAAAAACTAAGAATATATTATTTATCCTGATGCCTGATCGAAGTTTTCTATATTTTGGATGCCAATTGAAATAGTCTATCCCCAATTTATTATTCCCATCAAGTAATTCCTCATTACATTCATTTAACTAATTATTTGGAAGTTCGTACATCTGTTTTATTTTCAATTTGGATTTATTCATAAATTAATGGTAAATACTAAATACAGGGAACTAAAAATATAGGGAAGTAAGTAAATTACCAAAATAACCTTTTATATATCTAATTTTTTCCCTCCTTCCCCTCCCTTCTTCTCTCTCGCTCTTCCCTCCTTTCTCCTATCGCCGCCGTCGTCACCATTCACCACCAACGCACAGATCGGACTCGTCTAGCCGAGTCGCATCCGACCTAAAAAATCAAGAAACAATTACCAGTCTCAATCTTAAATTATTTGAAGTATCAAGAAAAAAAAGAGTTAAAGTTAGTTTGCTCCTATCTCCGCCGTCGAACGGAAAAACCTAAATTGAATCAAGAAACAATTACCAAAAATTAGTTTGCTCCTATCGCCGCCGTCGAACGGAAAAACCTAAATTGAAATCCACATATACGGAGGCTGATGGACGAGATAAGTCGTCGTCGGAAGCTCCATAAACGGTGGCAGCGATTGTTGATGTGGGTTCAGCCATGTCTGAGATCGTCGGAGGGAAAACCAAATTGACTGCCTTTTGATTGTCCTCTTAACGCAAATAGGGGTGTTATGCACACCCCCTTCCTCTACCTTCCTGGAAAACCAAATTGACTGCCTTTTGATTATCTCGTGTAAACTCACACGAGACACATCTCGTGTGAGTTCACACGAGATGTGTCTCGTGTATACTTACACGAAACGGGTAAGGGCAGCGTTGGAATATTTCGTTCCCTGTATTTTTCTTTCCCTGTATTTAACCATATCCTAAATTAATGGATATTTTTGGTGAACTATGTTATTTCTTCTAACTTGTCCAGCTTGTGAAACAAAAGAAGATCGAGTAACCAACTAAGAATTATCATACCAAATGAAATACCATAGTTCCAAATAAAATTTTCGCAAAAAATCCTCTTATTTCTAGCCACAATAGTTTAAAACTGAAAAAAAAAATATTGTACTGAGTGAAAAAAGTTGACAGACTGAATACGATGCTAAACAATCCTTGTTGCCTATTTATCCAATTCCTCTTGTTTAATTTGCTTGATTCCCTTCGTAACAGACAATTGTATCTCTTCATCATTGGAGGTAGTATCTAACAAACGTTTTTGTGGAGTGATTGATGTTGAAGAACTGTCACACACAGATTTCAAAGGCTTATCCTACATAATAAAAACGTAAAATAACATGATCATAAAAAGCAAACTCTCAAAATGAAAGTGAAGTAGAAAAATAAAAAGTAAACTATGGATACAAAGAAATTTACCTCATTATTGCAGTTCAAGCTGGTCACAATTTCAATTCCATGATTCAATTTGGAAGCAACCTCCTGAAGTTTAAAACAATTAATGGTTATGAATTTGAGCTTTTGTCTAAAGCTAATGTGATGTATTTTCTACTTACATTATCATTTATGAGTGATAAAAACTGGGCGATGATATTTGTATCCTCTGATAATTGTTTTACTGTGAAAGTTCGTTTATCTTAATCATTATCTACAGTTCTTTGGTCAACATCAATCCTGAATAAGCATCGTCTTTCAAACATTTTTCGAAAAGATTCAGGTAGTTGGCCCTGTTGAACATCATGTTATATGAACATTATTTTACATCTATTATAAAGTAGTAATCTATCTAATAACAAAATAACAACAAATTAGCTACCTCTGAGACATCGGTAAGAACTACAGGAGCAGACATTCCGAGCAAAGAAGATGATGTCGCATCAAATAAAACAAAGTGTGTCTCAGCTAGATCTATATCATTCATATCAGTGACCAAAATCCTGATTTTGAACCTAAAAAAAATAGGTACACAATTAGTTCGAATGAAGATAGTGATTATAAATCTTTTTTATTTGTATATATATATAAAAAAAATCAAATTCGTCAATTACCTAGGGATAGCATTGCCATAAGTTGTCTTGCATTTCCAAGGACAGCTTTTACTTGCTCTTTTCAAAGCCTTTAGCACACTCTTATATTGCCTACACCCATCATAGTACTAGGTGGCATGCGAACTATCCACATTTGATATGGTCGCCAATACCGGAGTATACTGCCAACCTAATAAAAATGATTATAGTAAAAAAGATTAATGTTGATTCAAGGAATATTTAAATGAAAGTATAACCTTTATAAAAAATTAAGTATATTTATAATATACCTCTCGTACATGGGAGCAAATCACCAATCGTCCTTTCTGAGTTCTTTTTTTTCAACCACAGATCACTACCATACGTTTACTACTTATCATAGTTATTAGTGGTAATAGTCAAAGAACGACTCAACCGATGAAGATCCAGTGTTCACGCCCTCGTAAAAGTGATATATGTAAAATTAACATAATCATACAAATTTGTATAACAAATCTCATGAATTCTTAGTAAAGGTTTGAGTGTTTCATTTCCTTGCTAAGATAATCCGCTACTTCAGGAACGAACTGCATTAATATGCATTATTGAAGGATGCTTCATAGTACTAACTTTGATTTTCCAGGTAAATATTATAAAATTCACTCACATGAGTAATATGCCTTGAATCGGGAACGCAATTCAGCATCCAGTTAAGTGTAACATAGGTAAAAGATACCTTGGTATGTGATAGCATTACAAACTTGCAAAACTAAAATCACTGGGCCTTCCTTGTTTTGACACCTATTGTCAATATAACTGTTTTCACTTATCTCCAAACGAGGCCCACAGTAACGGCAGCCAACTCATTTACACCGTTAAATAGTAGAAAGTAATTATAGAATATATCTTAATTAGTCACAAAATATATTAATTAACCTTTAAAGAATAAAATTTTTTGAAACACATATCTATTATCAATCACCGAACATCTAACTTTCTAGCATTAGAAACTTTCAGACAAACTCAAAATCTCTAAGAGGTAAAATCAACCTCTCCAATCACATCTAGCAAATATTCAAGCAAATGTAAGTAAATATCATAGTAGTAACTTTTGTTTTACCTGTATAAAGATAATCTATATAAGATCGGAAAAATAACAGTATGCGATTTATTGTTCTTACCGACTAGAAAATCCAAATTCAAA